>MVAQ01000065.1:0-94485 GCA_014825775.1 Krasilnikovozyma curviuscula
GGGCGACATGGGAAGATAGACTTACGACGGCAGAGAAGATGATGCCGACGAAAATTCCAATGAAGGGTAAGGCTGCTACACCTGCGTTCCAGCCTCGGCCAAGTTCGAAGATGACAGGGAAGGCAGCGAGGAGGAGATACAAGATTGAGTAAACGACTAGCGATCCAAACCTGTGTCAGTCGCGTTGGAAACTCAAACAGCAGAGAGAGAAGACATTATTCACTGGCTATCCACAAACTCAGAAAAAGAACAATTGGTTCTGTGAACAGTAAGACAAACGGCAGACAGAACGATTGGATCATCTTTTTGGAACTCGTGAGACCCAATTCACGTGCGGCGGCATCAGGTCGACAGACGTGCACCCTGCCTGTCGCTTTGGTCAGTCTGGACGCTCGGTGTCGGAGAATGGCACTATGCTCCGTCTCGGGAACCAGGATTCCAGGGATGTCTATTGAGGCCAGATCGAGTCAGCGTAGTGCAAAACGCGAGATCGGATGAGGACGGACTCACACATCAGCATGCAGAACCCTAACACGACCCAGAAGATATCCCTCCACCTCCCAGTTCCAACATCCACAAACCCAGAAATTATGGGTCCAAGTACGGGCCCGAGAAAGACGTTGCAGACGAAGAGGAAGACGGGGGTTCCTCGTTCCACTGCGTTGAACATATCTCCCATTGAAGCTGCGCTGTTGGTCAGTGGTGCTCCACCAAATACACCTGCGAGGAAGCGCGTGATGAGGATGGTAGGCAGACTGGTATGGAGAGCGCAACCAAGGTGACTGAGGGAGAAGCAGAGGAAGGTGACGATGAAAACAGGTTTACGGCCGTACCTGATAAAGAGTTTCGTTAGTTAATGAAGAGAAATCGGATAGAGTGTGGATCACAGATACATTTCAGACAGAGGTGCCCAAAGGATTGCTGAGCCGAACAATGAAGGAAAATCAGCCACCGCCGCAACGGAAGTTCACAAGCCACAATCAACCTACGCCCAACAGCAAATCCCAACAGGTATAGTGTGAGACCAAGGAGGATAACCTCTTCCTTTGCAGGGTAGAACTCTTGCAGCATGCTCGCAAGTCCTCCTGAGTAGGCAGAAGCTGTGCCGCAGTGGAAAGCAAAAGGGAGTGTCAGTTGTTAAAGCTTGAAGACACTATCGACATGCATTCAATTTGTATTTACATCCAAAAGACACAGCAAAGGTCTGGAAAAGAATAGAGATTTAGATCATTTTTAGGTTCACACCTTGTCGTGGTATTGAAATGTCAAAAGATCTCACCTGTAGACTAAGCTGAATCACTATCAACCACCGTTTCGACTTGGACCAGTTCCCTGTTCCAACAATTTAAAGCACATGCTTGATCAAAACTCTGGTAGTACGGCTGTATGAACTGATTTCATGACATGACATACAAGGGTGTTCAGGATCCTTTGTTGTGTCCCAATCTACGACCAACGCCCTAGGAGTACTCTCATCATGACAATGTGCGTTGGTTTCTTGGGGTTCCAAAAGGTCTCTGGTGCTAGTTTCTGGTCTTAGAGATTGTTGAGAGACGACGGTGTTGACTGAGACGGTGGATAGGGCTGAACCGGAGATTTTCATCGCTGACGAACGTGTAGAGTCGTGGGGAGTTGGTAATGATTGATAGAGAAAGGAAAGGAGGAACAACACAAACCTAAACAATCAAAAACGAGAGTGCCAGTAAGTTTTACTTCCAGTTCAAGCCGTTGTATAGCAGCCTAGCCGTGTTCCGCAAACTGTAGAGATTCACTCACCGACAGGCCCAGTAGCAGTGACTTGGTTTGACCAAATGAGACGTTGATGATCAGATTTCCTCAAATGAAGGTTGTAGAGGATGTTTGAAGAAAGACTGCCCTGCTCGGAGTTAAGTACTGTAAAGTTCTACGAACAATGAAAAAAGGATCAGCGCACAGTTCGGATAAGCTTGTTCGGTTCACTTTGCTGCCACTCGTCTTGTCTGACTCGCACTTGAGCACTGAGTGACACAGTGCATTCACTCACTTCTCAAACCACAGACCTCGAGGGAGTGTACAGACAGAATATCAAGTCGAACCAATGAAGTCAGTGTTTACACTGTTGCCTCTCGTATCGTGAGCAAAGCTAACAGCAGCAATGAACACAGGAGAATATCGCTGGCTAGGTGTAGGAAAATATGAGAGCGGAGCCTTTACTATTCGTTCCAAAGATGTTAAGGAGATAGGAGGGTCCGCAACAATGTGATGTGTCTGTGGTGGCACGATCGAATGGAACGCAGAGTGGAGCTTCGCATCAACAGTTTCTAGTTTCCCTTTGTAGATATACCTTTATATAAGTTATATATATGCATACATATATATCATATGTTTACGATAGCTCAAGTATTGGAAATGAGCCCATCATCGCCCAAGCGCGAGCGGCCTCAGGGGCGAGAGCCGGTTTTGTTACATCACCGTCCTATTACAAGTCAGCATGTACATCCTGAAATTATTTTGTAGTCTCCGTCTACTATCAGAGAGAAGATGCACACAATTCAGCTTCAAATGTAAACACCTAGGGACATAAAGCTTTGCCTTTGGTTGGCCCTAGATATTGACTCAAACGAGCTTACAAAAGGACCCACACGGAAAGCCAGACATCTTGTGTCCAAACAAATCCATCAATACCCTCTGTCAAGAAGTGTCGAGGGAGATATCCGTTGATCCAGGTGGGCTGGACAAAGACGCCAAACACTAGAAAATAATCGAAGGAACAGTTGATAACGGAATCAAAAGGACTTTCGATTCTCTTTATATTCTACACAACCCATTGTCCACCTTGACGCAAAAGCGAAATCCATTCTTATAATGGAGACGGCGTCCAACGAAAATCGAGTTGGCAGCAAACGTCGACCTGCTCACTTTTCTTCAAGTTTAGAACAGGTATCGCAACAATGGTGGTACGTTGGAACAGCTTGGGTTGCTCTTTAGAATCTTGGCTGATCTCAATCTTGTTTCTCGATGTCAGAAACTCACTTTGCTTCTCAAGGTAAATAAATCCTCTCCAAACTCGTTTCTCACTTTACTTTTGGAGTCTCAAGACAAACTACTTCGCTACTGATCTCAGGCCACGCTGGATAACATCACTGACCTGAAACCAGCGTCTGAAACGCACGAATTCTTCTTCAAAATCCAATGCTCGTCGTGCCATGAAACTGCACCTGAAGCCATGCCCATAAATCGACAGGTGCGTCCACAACCAGCACCTCATGCCTCTCAAAGAACAATCTGCTAAGTGTGATTGCTTCTTCTTCTTGCGTAGGAAATGTACCCACTCCCTGGATCAAGGGGCGAAGCTTCCTTTGTGTGGAAATGCCCCTTCTGCAAACGTGACTCCTCCTTGTCGTTCCTGCCCCCAACAGCCCCAGCCTCGGGTCCTCTGAAGGCAAAGAAGAACGCGAAAGTTCTCGCTACGACAGACCCGTTACCGATTGTTGAGAGCGACCAGTGGACGATCTTCTTGACAGTGGAGGGAAGAGGTTTAGAGTGTGTTGGATTTGAATTCACTGTGCGTTTCTCCTTATAACTTAAAATCGTTAAGTACTAACACCATTTGGATTTCTAGGGAACGTGGTCTGCGTCAGTACCGGAGAAATCGACAAAATTCACCGACATCGAGTTCGAGGATGGCCGCTGGGACGAATACGATGAAGAAGTAAGCACATCTGTTCTCGCCTTCCAGTCTGAACCCCCATGGACATCATTTTGACATTTCTCTTTCAGTCCGCCATGCCATGCACGATTGAAGATTTAGAGTTCAAGTGGGAGAAAGCATAGATTATATAGACTTCATCACGAAAAGTCGGATGCTTTACAGGATAGTACATAGTGCTTTGTTGTAGAGGGTTCTATGCAAGGACAACGTTTTTTGTGGGTAAGAGAATGCAACATGTTTGTGGTCGTTATGAACGTGGGTGTGAATCTAAGGCCGATAGAAGTGGAATTTCAGACGCGCTCATCGTGCGTCGCCTATTGAAACGAGAAAGGGCTCAGGAAACAGCATCTTCAATAGTAGCTGAAACGAAAACTCACCGCTGGCTCTTCAACTTCAGTACCATTGGCTCTTCCAACGACTGATCCGGCGTCTTTCACTTTGTGTAAGGGTCTCGCCGCCGTAGTGTACGATCCGCCAGATTTGACTCGATTGTTTGTTGATTCCTCCCTACTCAACATTAGAACACTATGTCAGCGTCAGACTCAAACGAGTTGCAAATATCCTCGTGGGGTACCGACCGAATCTCAGCAATAAGGTCTGAAAGTTCCCACCACCCTAAACTGCCAAATGGACCGTTTCGAGAGTAGAAACTAGCAAGATCCAGAGGTCCAAGTAACGCATGGCACAAGATTCCGCCATGACCTGTTGAAAGGGGGTCCTCTAGAAACACGATGAGGCAAGGGTGGTAACGTAACTTAAGGGTGGTGCTCGAAGGAAAGCAAAGGCAGTTTCCAAACGTACTGAACATGCCTCCAACGAAACCGATTCTCGCTCCTATCAGAGGCTGATTTGCCTTCCCGTACCCTTGAAACGATGGTGAACCAGATACACCAGCCCCTGACACTTGCTGCAACATTCTCGTTGCCGTAGAGGGAGTTTGAGGCGGTGATACATGGTTCGTTGACGTTGTGCCTGAAGGCCCAGCTTGGCCTTCTTCCATATCTTCATCTGTTGGTCTGTTCTTGGCGTTGAACCAGCTCGAGTCTGAGTCAGGGGCGTACAGCAGGTGCGTTGCTCGTTCGAGAAGGTCCGAAAGGACTGGAATGTCTGCTGGAGAAAGCTGGTTGACTGAATCGAGAGGTGGTTGGGTAGGTGGTAAGGTAAGGAGAAATATAATGTGTCCTAGCAGTCAACCAAACAAGCCTAGGTCAGTTGACTGGCCAATAGTTCGAGTAGCAAACAACCAAAAAAGGCACAAGGGGGGTTGCGTTTTCTGTCTCGGCTGCTCTGAATGGTAACCCAGAGAAGCAGTAGTAACCCCACCCTGTAGAATTACAAGATAGAGTCATCTGTAGTACTCACCAGCACTTGCTAGTTTCCTGCCCTTTCCCTCTTCCCTCCAAGCGATCCACCTCCTCTCCGGATGATCATAGTCGATGATTTTTGCTTCAGGAGGTATTCGACTATCGAAGGCCGCTGATGTAGAGCCCATCTTAATCGGTAACCGCTAATATGGTCCTAATTTCTGGGGCTGGTCTGATTCTATACTTCAGGCTCAGTGGGTCGTGGTTGGGAGGACGCTCCAGGTGGTCGCACAGATCCCGACGCAACTTAACTCAAGCTGATTAGTATACCTGACATGGAGGTGATTTCAATAACGGAATCTCAGAACTTATGAGTAATGATCATCATATTCATTCTCTCATTTACATAAATATCGCCTCGTCTCTCTTACTTGTCGTGTTTGTTCTTCAAGGACGTGTCTCGCAAACAAGTCTAGCACCATGGGCGACTGTATATCTATTGTATTCTAGCTGATATATCTGGTAAATTTCAGTCGCCAACTGTATTGATTTTCCGTTAAAAGCCTCGTAGTTTGATGCCAAATGAACTTCTTAACTCCCCGCTGGCGCCAACTATCGCTTCTGCGGGACTGAAAATGGATTGTGATTCCGCTAGATAATAGGACCGAATTATTGGCTCTGTTCGTCGGGGGGGATCAAGGATGTGGAACTTTGGATAGTGTTCAGCATCAGATCCCATCGCGTTCCTTCATATACCCCCACTCAATTCGAAGTACTATCTTTGAACGGGTGTTATTTGTGGACCACGCACTCTTCTAGAAACATTTCGTGGTTCATCATAGCAGTGGGCCAGTTAAAGTGTCTCGTCCCAATATAGTTGCTTGAGTCGTAAAGGAGATCCAAGTCAAGGCGTCGACGTTTTCATGGCTTGGAGATAAGTATGGCGCATTCTTGATGGGATGGCTTTAAGTAACTTCATATATGAGTTGTGACCCTTCTGAGTGGAACTTTTGCTCAAAAATGTGTCTACGAACACGTATTGATGGCAGATAAAATTTTGTGCCCGAGTCGATGGCTAACACTGTAGTAAACAGATAAAACAAGGATTAAGAAAGACAAAAAACAAAAGGAGAGAGTGGTCTCCGGTGGGCTATTCAGAGAGATCTGATAAGTTAGGGAGAAACAAAACCAAAACCAAAATCATTCAAAGCTGCAAACGATCAAAATTTGGAAATGGGCTCTGAGAACATCGGCGCCCTGCTAGCTCAATCGGTAGAGCGTCAGACTCTTAACACAGTCAGCAGATGGCATATCTGAAGGTTGCGGGTTCGACCCCCGCGTGGGGCTAATGGTCATTCTTTTTTGCTGTTTCCGACACCAGAATTTTTACTGTTCAGTGGGTGAGATCTACAGTTTATCGCCTCCCGAAGCTTATACCTGCCCACTTTTTTCCTCCACAACCAAGACTTCCGACAGTCCATAAATGGATTTCTATTGTGTTGCTGTTGAGTTGCAAAACTAAGTCTTCCTTGTCCTCTATCATGACCAAGGGGCTTTTGATGCGTAAGATTTCTTTGTATCTAGGTTGTAGTCACTTAAGTACCATCGTTGATTTCGACGAATGATGATTTTGAACAATTTCAAATCCCCGATAGTAGCTTGAGTGAAAATATCTCAGAGTAAAGAGAGATATTCATGTTGTGACGATATTCTATAATGGCCCAGAGTAGATAGGGCTGTATCTTTAGTATTCAGAGCAAGAATGCGCTTCTTCCATCCGGGAACAATGGATCAACGATAAAAGATCAAGTTGATAATACACGGTTTTGATTTATTTGATGTGCAACTATTGAGCGTCTAAAGGTCCTTCTTCTCAAATGCAGCGATCTCAGCAGCAGCTTTCTCGTCGGCGGCAGCCTTCTCTTCCAGAGCCCTTCTCATCTCCCTACGCTCCCGTCCCCTTGTAACCATTTCCTTTGGCTCAAGATCAGCGAAAGCATATTTGCAGAACTTTTCAATGCCCCAACAGAGAGCGAAATCTCCTATCATGATGGAAGTGAGAGTCATTCGGAACTGATATCAAAGAAGGCAAGGTGAGAAGGGGAATCTTGACGTAACATAGCCAACAAGAAAAAAAAACTCACGTTGGTCGTCATTGGGTAGAGTTGCAACCACTTGTTGAATTCTGGGAAAAAGTCGATCGCTCCAGAGTAAGCGACACCGGCAACACCTAGAAGACCCCAGTAGAGTGGTGGGTTTTCGGAAATACCCTCTCTGAATGGTCGACCTTGGAAGTTGATAGCAAAGGTGGAGACTTGTTGGGAGAGACCAAGGAGGTAGATTGCGGTGTTCAAGAGAGATGGCTCGAATTTGGCGTCGAGATCAATTTCACCTCGGCTACAGGTTCCGATAGAAGTGTAGTGAGTGAAAGTAAAACGATAGAAAAGTTTGAAATGGCATTGAAACTTACTCTTCCAGAGACTTCGAGAGCATCGTCATGTACAAAAGAGCTGCGACGTGAACTGCAAATTGAAACAAAACCGAAAGAAGGACGTAGAAGTTGAGAATGTTGCCCAAAGGACGTTCTCTAGAGAGCTTCTCCACAGGCTACGCGAAGTAAGAGGAGGAGTGTCAGCTAAAGAACTAATAGCAGAGAATAACAAGAAACTCGCCTTAGCTCTAGAAATGCACATGAAACAGACACTCATCAAAACACCAGTAATCGTCACTTGGTAATCGCCGAATTTGATACCATCAAGATACTGCACGCTGAGGGAGTAAGCAGTGATCAAACAATTGAGAGCCAAGATCTTGTACATTTGAATCATGGCAACGAGAGTGCAACGACCCTGGCGGATGATGTTGGTAATAGCAGAGACGTTGGACAGTTTGGAAGTGAAAGGAGCAGCACATGATGCATCTCCCAGCTTGATCTTTGGAGCTTCACCTTCTTCGTCAACTTCAGCAAGCTTGTCAGTGATCATGGAGAGGTCAAACTGTGATTCAAAGAGAAGCATCAATCAGATCTGACCAGAATAGAAATCGGGTAAAGAAAAGACTGACTCGTTCCATTGGGTTCTTCTTTCTAGCAATAGTCAGATCCTTGGCAGCAGCTTCTTGAGTCGCGACAAGCTCAGGGTAGGCATCTCGGATAGCTGCTGGTACTGGAGGAGGAGGCTGGTTGAATCTAGCGGAAATCTTGACTTGTTGTTCATACACTTTTCTAATTCTCTCGTTCTTTTGGAACTCAGCAATGTTCTTGAGATCTTCGGGTGAACCGTCGAGGAGTGCAACACCAATGTGAGCTTGTTTCAAGGCACCAACATCGTTTGTTCCATCACCAGCCATGAGTGTGGTGTACCCCAAGTTCTTGAGGGTAGACAGAATGAACTCCTTTTGATTCGGTGAGACTCGAGCGTAGACCCAGGTGTGTTGAATAAGATCGGTGACTGAAGCTCGATGTTCGTATTTCTTGAGGGCGTATCCAGTGATGCAGATATCGTAATCGTCAAAGAGTTTCTGGTCAAAAGGTTTGCTTGGGTCGACAGGGATTATGATGGTCTCGTTAACGTTACGCCAGACGAGTTCTACACACAAATAATAAGAAAAACTCTTCATCATCAAAGCTTGACAAGCAAAAACAACACAAGACGTTCACTTACCATCAGTGGTAGTGCCTTCCTTCAAATCCAAGATTAAGACCTCTCGGTCAACGATCTCTACGTCTCTGGCAACATGGACGGCAGTAAGAGGGTTATCACCGGTGATCATGACACACTTCAAAAAGAAAATTGGTGTCAAAAGTCAGAAAAGAAAGGAAATACCAAAAATGAGACTACTTACTCTATGAGAGGAGTCAGCAAGCATCTTCAAGGTCTCAACAGCATCTGGCTTCAGAGGACAGTGGAAGACTAAGAATCCAGCAAACTTCAAGCCGCTCTCAACGCTGTCCCTGGCAATGTGGTTGACCTTGTCAGTAGTGAGTTCGACATTCTTTGTTCCCAGAGCTAACACTCTTGAGCCTCTTCTGGTGAACCATTTGTAAGTGTCGTCATAGTTGGATGGTACAGAGCTGTACATGGCTTTCAGGACCTCAGGAGCACCTTTGACGGAAACAATCATCTGCTTTTTTCCCGCACCGGCGCCATCAGAGACGACAGAGATGGTAGACATCCTCTTTAAAGCACTCGAAAACTGGAATCTCCTCTTGACAGAAATTTGAGCTTTATGAGGTGTTTCAGTTTCCGGCTTTGGTGCAACGATATCCTTGTTGGAGCAAGCCCAGCCGAGAGCTTCGAGGGTGGTCTTCTCCATCGGGTCACCGACAATCATTCCATCGTCCAAGAGAACCAAAGCGTGAGCTGAAGCCAGAGTCAAGATGGTCTCTTTTGGTGCTGAAGTGATTTCAACGAGTTTCTTTGGATCAGTTGAGCTAGAAAGAGGTAATGTGGGGTTAGGTCTCTAGGTGTTCAGGTTGAGGAAAGTGTAGCTACTCACTCAACGCCAGCAATACCTTCAACGATAAGATCTTCAGCTGTAATAGTACCGGTCTTGTCAAAACAGCAGACATCAACTCTTCCAGCAAATGAGATTCTGAACGGTTCAGTGCAGAAGATGGCTTTATGAAAACAAATAGATTCTTTGAGACCAGTGTGGTTTCCGACAGGTAGGGGGGAATCCTAAACTCACCATACTTGGACAAAGCAACCAATGAAGCATTGACGGCCATGCTCAACTCCATAGGCAATTCCGGAGGAACAACACTTGTGACGATCAACACACAATCGAGCAACAACTTGGACTTTTTCATGCCCTTCTCAACACCGTGGACCCAGACGTAAGCCGATGCAGCAATAGCAAATATGAGCAAAAAGCCGATGAAGATGAAGGACTCGAGATTGCCGGCAGTGACTGCTTCGGTGGAGAAGATCATGGTTCTGACGAGCTGGCCTTGAGTCGTGCCAAAGCCGGTACGGAGGACGACCGCCAAGCAACCTCCATCTGGAGCTGAAAGGAGGGCATATCATCGTAAGATAAGAACATGCTTCAAATGGCAAGACGAATACTTACTTTTAATTATATTCTTCCCACTGCCCTTACTTCCTTCGGAAACCTGCAAAGCCTTGGTACCGGAGAACAACACATTGTTCCTGTCGCTTCCGTTCATATCCAACGAGTCGCTTCCCTCTCTCAACTCAATGGATTCCTTGAGGAGAGGAGTCGACTCACCAGACAACATGGCTTCGTTGACGATACAGGTGCCGGAGAGAACAAGGAGGTCGCATGGGATGGCTGAATCTGGCTTGGTTCGAGCTGCGATGGGAACAAACAGGTGAAAATAGAAAAATGAATCAGTGGAGGTTAAAGAAGGGGAACAGACAGAAAGCTTACTGATCGAGACCATATCGCCTGGAACGAGCAAGTCAGACATGATTTCTTCCCAAGCGAGATCACGGTAGACGTTGACTTTGTACGGCTCAACACTCATAGTTCTGAATTCCGTCATAGTTCTCACACGCTAGCAAAACCCAACAGAGTTCAGTCTTGGCTGAAGATGAACGAGGAAGATACAGCCAAGAGGAGATAGGGAGGGAACTCACTTGGAAAACAACGGTACACTCGAACACAACCAGCATGAATAAAGTAAACAACGAATAGTACCAGTACTCATCCAAGCACCACAGCGCGACACAGAACACCTGGAAGACAAAGAACGGCGCGACAGCGTGTTCTGCAAACAGCTCAGAGAACTTGGGGATCGGGATATCGCAAATGTTTTTGGAGAACTTCTCGAGAAGGGTCTCGACGCTATCGAGTTGTGGGCCCGAGGTCGAGGTCGAAAGACCAGTCGAGGTGAGGTAGTTCGAGAGTGGTGGGTTCGAGTCACAAGGGTACGGGATCGGAGTGAAGACTGAGGTCGTTGGGTGGTACAGATAAGTGTCCTTTTGATATGAGAATGTGTAGGTAATATCCTTAGAAAATGATGACTGTTTATGAAAAACGGTTGCACGGAGGTATGCAGGTTAGTAACGTATTGCCCCAGTGTTTTTGAACCTGTTCAAATTGAAAGGACCAGATCACTTACAATCTTTTTCAGAAGTGGTACGAATTCTCCTTTACCTCTGTGAAGCTTGGGAACAACTTGGACGACGGACGCCGTTTCCAAAGACTTCGCCTGCAATTAGAAAGGAAAAAAACGCAGTCGATTGAGCTCCAACTTGCAATAGAAGAGAGTAGATGTTGGGTAATAGCTTACAGGGACACAAGTGATTCTACCTTTCATATTCATGTTCCATCGGGTAAGCAAGAAGGAAAGCGCATGGCCGGAACCCAAGAGAACGCTGTAGACGAAAGTCCACTCCTCTGATTTAATCCAAGTGTCGTACTAAAACAGCCAGTAGGACAATCAGCTATGCAATTCTTGGTGCAGGTGAGGTTAATTAGGTAGATCAGAGAGCGTATGGCTAACCTTGACGTAGTAAGCATACGCCAGCAAAGGGTACAAACTGAGGAATGGTACGACGTAAAGATGAGCCCATATCGGCAGCCTGTTGTATAGTTTGAGCTGAACAATCTCGGGAGACACAATCCTGCAAGAGAAGCAATAGCAAGGGTTTCAGCTTTGTTTGGCCTAGTTTTTCCACTGCTGGTGCTTCCACGAGGGAATAGAAGGAACATACCCGACTGCAGCCCTTTTTTTTGCGAATGAAAGACCATCATAGCAGATTAGACTCAATTTGGAATCAGTAGTATCTGAAAGTGCTCACATCGTTCAAATCTGACCTTTCGGTGAAAAATCGACTTGGGTGATGGTGTGCAAACCTCGAAATTCCTGCTGGCGGGAAGGGGAGTTGCTTCAGCCGAGCAAGCAGCCACAATTCATCACCAAATGCTGAAAGCTTCTACCAGAACAATAACCAAGAGTAGCCGAATCCCATCCAGTTCTCCTATTGGTCGTCGCTTCTTCATGGATCAGGCTCAAAAGATGGAATTGCTGAAGTATTCGACGTGCGAGGTGGGTTACACTTCTTTTTTTTCTAATCCAGAATAATGATCAAGTATTGTTCTGACATAAAACGGATTTCTATGCATCCAGATTTCTGATTGCTTGATCCCTCTTGGAATCGTGAATGGAGGATATGTACCAGGTGAGTCGTTTCCAGCGGTGGGGAGAGCCTGCGATTCCCTCTTTCCCTTCGAAACTGCGAAGAGACGGTACTGATGACTTATCTGGTCCATTTTGCGTATGTATGTAGACATCACCATGAAATCTCCTCCAGTTTGGAAGACACCAGGTCGAAGAATTGCGGGGCCAGCGTTCACTTGTCAGGTATGGCTTTCCTAACCTATCCTCTGTCAATATCCCATTCCATGTAAGCCCAAATACAAACCTAACTTCTCTCCCTCTTCAGATGGTAGAGTTCACAGACACTGAATCACCAAAACCAAAGAACCACTTCGTCGATGAATGCCCATCGGGTTCAATCCTTGTGATTTCTACTCCAGCTCACGTCAGGTGAGTGAGTCTTCTTGCTACTTACCGTTTCAAAAGATCTCCTAAAACTCACTAAACTTGTGAGAGCGTTTAGATCAGCCTGTTGGGGTGGGCTGATGTCTACCGCTGCCAAAGCCCAAGGTATTGAAGGCGTGGTCATTGATGGGAGATGCCGAGACATAGTCGAGCACTGGGATTCCGATTTTCCAGTAAGTTTCTCACTTTTTATGCTGGTTGAGTGATAGGGTGACTGGACCAATGCTTTCTTATCCAGGTCTTCGCCTCAGGCCAATCAACACTTGGCCAATCACCCTTCACCCGTCCTTCCGTCCTAGGTGGCCCTCTTACAATTCCCTCTTCTTCTTTCTCCTCAACCCTCCCACCTGTCACAGTCTCAAGTACCACCGACATCGTCCTCGCGGACATTGAGGGGGTCGTCATCTTCCCTTCAGCGCTGATGAAGGATATACTGGAACTTGCTGAGAAGAAGAGGAAAGTTGATGATGGGACAAAAAGTGATCTAGAGAAGGGCGTGGGAGTTAAGGAGGCTTTCAAGAAATGGAGAGGATGAGTTGCGAAAGGCAAAAATTCGTGAAAGAGGAACTCATTACTATCGTACTTCCTGTCTTTTCTGACATCCTTGATTAAATTTCCTTCCCTTTCTCAATAATATCTCGGTGTGGTAGTAGAGAGGGATAAGATCGTCACTCATCCGGGTCCTCTAGTCGTTTGGCGGCGCGCGGTTAGATCACATCGATCAAAACAATCGCCAGTTTCGGGCATTCTAGCGATCAGCTTTCCATCAACAAGATCAAAGATAAAGTGATTTTTTTTAGAAGAATTTAATATCCCAACAGAAACTTCCCGTCTCGTAGGGCTGTGTGCACTCAGGATCATATCCATGTCCTGCCGTTGGGGCTCGATCAATTGCCGCCACCACCAACTTTCACAAGCTGTGAAAGCAGTGCCTTCTAACGGCCATTTAAGCAAAGGCTTCAACAGTTAAACAAGCTGCTCATTGCTCCACCTCAACGCCCCCCCAGGTCTATCCAGCCAACGAGCGGTCTTGAGGTATGTCCCTCGTGCTTTTCAATTTGCGCCAATTCAGTAAGCCTGATTCTACTTTCCTCAAATCACCCCACTCCTACCCTACCCGTTTGAAGTAACCATGAGCAAGGCAAAGAATGTCAAGCTACCCACCAGACTAAAGCTGGTTGCCGTTGGTAAGTCGTGCAAGTCAATAACCGAGTTTGAGCGGCGTGGTGGGAGGATAATACCTGTATCACTGACCCTTTACTGTCCTCCTGCACTTGATCATTCTAGGAGATGGTACTTGTGGAAAAACTTGTCTACTCACCACCTTCAGGTGCATCCGATTTCACAAGATAACAACTGAGGGAGTGAGAGGCTGTACTGAACTTACGGTTAATTTTCTTCACGCTCTGTCTCTCTATTGATCTACAAATAATTGGAAGAAAGAAGGAATTTCCCAAAGTAAGCAGCAGGCAGTTTTTTCCCTTCTCAACGCTGAAAAGGCTCCATTCGAACCTAATCTGCTCGTCATCTCGTACGCACAAACAGACGTACGACCCAACGATCTTTGATACCTACGTCGAAGTCATGGTTCTGCCAGAGTCAAATAAGGAAGTAGAACTCACCCTGTGGGACACTGCTGGGCAAGAGGACTTCAAGACGCTGCGGGGACTATCGTATCCAGGCTCAAATGTGATTCTCGTGTGCTTCTCCGTCGAGAATCATGACTCGTTCGAGAACATCATTGACCTGGTGCGTTAGTGACTCTCATTTGGTATTCATTTTTTCTTCTTCTTGGCTTGTCTCTTACTCCTTTGGTTACCTTTCTGTCTGAATGTTGAACGGCGGTGAATGAAATCCAAAAACAACAGTGGTACCCTGAACTGCGTGATCACTGTCCAGGTGTCCCATTTCTACTCGTGGGCTGTAAATCCGACTTGAAACACGATCCAGAAACACTACAGATGTTGGCTGCCAGTGGGAAGGTCCCAATCACCCAGGCAAAAGTGTGTGGCCCATTGCTCATTTGCCATCATAAATCTCAAGCTTCGCTGAAACCTATTTTTACATCACCGTGGGGGTTAGGCGACCAACCTTGCCCGTGCTATCGGTGCCAGTGGCTACCTTGAATGCTCAGCTCTCCTCAATGACGGCGTGCAAGAGGTGTTTGAGTGCGCTGCTAGAGAAGCGCTCCTAGTAAGTACTTTCTCGTTGACCTCTACTTCTCTATTATTCTTATTATCTCAACTTATCAGAAGAAGGAAAAGAACTCGAAATTTTACAATGCTGAAGAAGGTGTAGGTGGCGGCTGTGGATGTATTGTGCTTTGAAGGAAACCCCACGCCTCTTTATAGCTTCACAGCTGTCTTCCCTCCCTTATTCATGTCTTACTTTTCCGTGTTCATAATTGTACCCCTTGGTATATTTGTAATGCATTGAATGTATTATTGTAGATAGTGATCAGCTAATGATTTATGATGACTACCGACTTAACGATTTTTTTAAAGTATGCTTTAAGTAAGACCACTACATATTGTAATACATCACCATTAATGTTTCCTGAGCTACGAGCTTAATTTCAGCGCCGAAAGTGGGTTGAAAGTGAGCAG
This sequence comes from Krasilnikovozyma curviuscula, assembly GCA_014825775.1. Lineage (NCBI taxonomy): Eukaryota > Fungi > Basidiomycota > Tremellomycetes > Cystofilobasidiales > Mrakiaceae > Krasilnikovozyma > Krasilnikovozyma curviuscula. The sequence goes on from MVAQ01000065.1 coordinate 15,133, forward strand.
AAGCCATTTTGCTCTGACTCTTTCCACAGCTCTCTGCTTTTCGTTGATGCATCTGTGGTATGAACGACATGTTTGAATGATTGGAGTATTGCTATTTCGAAGATTTGCGCTGAACCTAGAGGAAGTAGACGACATGCTTACAGGTGAGGTGGATATGGCAATCACACCGTCAGTCTTCCTTCTCCCTTTAACAGTTTCGCTTGTCCTTATCGACCTGTCTTGATGAAAAACTCTTTTTTTTTCTTTCCACAGAGTAAGCTGGCAAGCGTAAATCTTTAGGTCGTCTCATAACTAGCCTTTCATCACCTTGACATGCTGAAACTGAAGGAAATCAGCTCGGCGATAGGTCAACGATGTGTCGTCACGACTTCATTCTTGAGATATTTACCGTGTACAGAGCACTGTAATAAGGAACTGTGTAGATCAGGTGTAATAGCTGCGTGCGCGACAATAACCGTAGTTTGTTTTGAAGCGCTCATTCGATTGAATTTTACCGTGGCATACTTTTAGTCACCTTTCAAACGATATTTATCTATCACTTTGATGAACGAAAGAGGTTTAGCTGAAGATTTCATGGCAATTTTCCGGTCTCACAGATCTTTCTCGAAAAAGTCCAGCGGATTCGTGGTGGCGGTGGCCTTCAAGTCCAGGGTTCTTGAGCTCTGACTAAAAGCTCTTCTGAACCAGCAGCAAACCCGTTCTACATTCTGTTTATATCGAAGAATCCAGAGGAACGTGAAGTGACCGTTGGATCCATCTATCTATCTCATCACACCCAATATTCTCGATAATTAAAAATGGTGGTGGAAACGTAAGTCGGCTTCTCCTATCAAGTAGCGTTGTCGGGGTTGCCTGAGGAAGGTTGGATACTTGTAGTGCCTCCTGTGTCTACCCTTGAATAGCCCTGTCTTGTTTATATATTATAACGAAGGAACAAGTCGCTGACGAACCTTTTATCACTCCCTTTCGCTGTCAAAATTCAATTCGCCCCCTTACGAATCTGGACGAACTGCTGGATCCGTCTTTCATAGTAAATACTAGTGAGTTTTGATAGCTCTTGATCTGATTCCTGGTGTCTTTGGCTAGCGAACTGATCTGAACACAACTCCCTTTTTTCCCCAACTCGCCTCTGCTCACTCGCGGCTCGGCCACTCACTTGAAATCTCGTTGCTGGAACATTGTCACCTATCTTTAGTGATCTGCTTGGTGCCAACCCAACAGACAGCGAAGAACAATTGAAGAAGGCCTACAGGAAAAAGTGAGTTTTAGTGTTCAGCTGCCTCCAGCTTCAGGCGGGAAGAAGGAACGAAATTTGTTTGCTGAAGAAAAATCCTCTATGACGTTTTGCAACAGAGCTCTCCGATTGCATCCTGATAAGGGTGGTGACCCAGAAGCTTTCAAGGAAGTTACACATGCGTAAGTTGTTGTCTTGGAATTGAGGCCTTTCCTCATTGGTTATTCAGCAGCTTGTGCACCGCTGTTCTCTCTTTTGCTTACTAATCTTGTTATTCTGATTTGACATGTAGCTATGAAGTTCTTTCTGATCCACAAAAGCGTAACATGTGAGACTCAAACATAGTTAACCTCAGGATCATTCAAGCGCCTGTTTCTGATGATTTCTCTTTCTTTCATCTCATTCAAGCTACGATCAAGCTGGTGAAGAGGGACTTTCTGGTGGAGGAGGAATGGGTGGTGGAATGGACGCTCAGGATCTTTTCTCCCAGCTGTTCGGTGGTGGAGGCGGAGGAGGAGTACGTTTCCCACCGTTGTTGACCAGCCTGCCGAATTCACTTCTCTAACAAATTGCTCTGTTTATTTCCCAGCCTTTCGGTTTTGGAGGAGGAGGTCGTCGGGGACCAACCGGGCCCAAGAAAGGAAAAGATCTCTTACATCGCATCAATGTCTCCCTCACCGACCTCTACAAAGGAAAAGTCACAAAGCTTGCTCTCCAGAAGCACGTTATTTGTGCTCCATGTGAAGGAAGAGGTGGTAAAGAAGGTGCCGTTAAAAAGTGTACGACTTGTAATGGTCAGGGTGTCAGAGTTATGTTGAGACAGGTGAGTTGTACTTTTGGTATCTTCTGACATTCCGCGATTCATTCTCGCTGACGTTCTCCCCCCTCCCCCTCAAGCTTGGTCCAATGATGCAGCAAATTCAACAACCTTGCCCAGACTGTGAAGCAACGGGAGAAATAGTCGATCCTAAGGGCAGATGTGTTCACTGCAAGGGTAAAAAGGTGACTTCCGAGCGTAAAGTTCTTGAAGTCCACATCGACAGAGGAATGAAGAATGGAGAGACAATTGTCTTCAGAGGAGAATCCGATCAGTCACCTGGTACCGTTCCAGGTGATGTCGTTATCCAGATTGAGGAGAAGCCACATGAGAAGTTTACGAGAAGAGGAGACGATTTGATCACTGAAGTCAAGATTGATCTCTTGACTGCTCTTGCTGGTGGTGAAATCTCAATCTTGCATCTGGACGACAGAGCTATTAAAGTCGAAATCAAGCCGGGCGAAGTCATCAAGGATGGTGCGTTCTGGTTTTCATGTTCTGCCTCTTCATCTTATCGCTGACCACTCTTGTTTCATGTGTCACCAACAGGTTCTCTCAAGATTATCAGACAGCAGGGAATGCCAGCTCGCCGACACCACGAACTCGGAAACATGTATGTCAAGATCCACGTCGAATTCCCAAGCACCATCCCACTCGAAGCCATTCCAGCCCTCGAAGCTGCTCTCCCACCAAGAACACCAGCTGAGACATTCGAAAGCAACGTACATATTGATGAGGTCGATATGCAAGATGCCCCAGAGAACTACAGTAAAGGTGGAGCTGGCGCAAGAGGAGGACCCATGGAAGACGACGAGGATGAGGACGGTGGCCAGCCAGGTGTTCAGTGTGCTCAACGTAAGTTTTTTTCTTTGATATACGTTGGCTGTACCCGTATTTGTGTGTATTAACGCACCATCGCTTTTGGTTGACTGCAGAATAAACACCACTTTCTTTGGCATATTGCATAGCCGTTTCCGTATGATTTTGAGATGTTCTTACGTACACCTTCCATTATAGATTTCCGTCTCAGTCCAAATGTGAACAAATAAGTCATTTTCTCTCCCGAAGCCGCACTGCCTCAGGGTGACTGGAGGGCTCCGGCTAGCGCGTTGCCTTGGACCGCTACGTTTTTCTTTTCTTTTCCTTTTTGCGCATTGGCTTTGCCTTCCTTTTCGTTACTCTATTCACAGAGAGCTGACCGCCTTTTGACAGTTCTTTCTCAAGTCAAGTTGGAAAACTGAGATGTAAGAGAAAGAAATTGTGGTTCGTGGTCAAACAGACGAGGGCTTCCGACGTATATTGTTTTCTTACTTTAGAAACCATGATCCAAGTCTTTTGACTAAAAAAATAAACTTTCCATAAGCGATGCTAGATTGCTATGTACCAGGACTATGAACTACATTTTTGCTAGAACTACAATAAAACACGAATGTCCTGATGCGATGCTATTGATTTTTGGAGTCTGTGCGTCGTTAACTACCTGTTATTATGATTTTGATATAGAATATAATTAAGAAGTGGTCCAGACTTGGTTATTGTTTCCCGTTGAGCACTGAAAGAAAAGAAGAAGAGGTCAATTCGACGAGCGCCTATGACTCTGAAAATTGAAAGAGGAACTTACCGAATAAGTCTGGATGATATTTCCGTCATCCAAAGATCCCGAAGTCAGATCCATACACTGACCCTGACCATTCACTGCAATCCTGTTGTCGTCTGTGAAGTACCAGTTCTGTGCAGCAAGACCGTCGTAGCACTGCCAGATTTTCAAGCCGATGTTGTTGCCGATGGCACCGGCATCGATGCAAAAGTTGGTATTGGATGCTAGTTTGATCTTGGTTTCACCCTTGCTGAGGACCCACCCTTGGTTGGAAGAGCCGGGATAGCAGTCGTACAGCTGAATCGGGGTGCCGTTGGCGATGACGCCGTTTTGGACATCCAAACACTTAGCTGTGTTGCCATTGGGATTGATATGGACACTCGAGGGGGTTGGAGTGGATGACGAAGATGGGGAGGAGGATGTGGATGAGACGGTTGAAGAGACTGATGAGGTGATCGAGGCAGAAACAGATGTGGTGGAAGAGGCGATGGCGGAGGAAGTTGACGATGGAGCTGCTGATGAGGAAGTTGGAGTATTAGGCTTGTCGGCCTTGATGAGATCCGCAGCACGTTCAGACAGGCCGTACAGGACACTCATTAGGTGAGATGAGACTTGGAACGGAAGCACAGATGCGTCCACCACACGGAGACCAGTGGTTCCGTAGACTTTATAAGAAGAGTCAAGACCTCCTCCAAGATCTTGAGAAGCCATTTGAACAGTTCCGACTATTACGGAACAACTCGTCAGTACCTCATCGCATCGGTAGTCAGCCGAAGTACCTACTTGGATGCCAGTTCGATCGATAATTAGTTTTTGACCAGTTCACGTAATCAGTAAGCGAAGCATCAGAAGCCACCGAAGAACCAGGAGCTGACTCCCCGGTAACATGCGAGCTCATTGGTGCAGTGTACGACGTTGTTCTAGTGAACTTGACCGTTGCACCCTGCGCGAGGCTATCGAACTCGTTGGAGAAGTACTTGGGATCAACAGAGATACTCTTGGAGTAAGGGTCGTTGTTGTTGACTTTGACAGAGCCACGTGCGAATGGAAGAAGGTACCTGTGAAACGAAAGATGGCCAGTATGATAATGTCAGCATCATTCGACCATAGCATAAAGAACGATCGAGTTGCAACTCACCAAGAGTCGTAACCAAGAGTAGAGTCGTAAGTATAATCGAAACTCTCCGAGATAGCAGCTCCCTTGTTCAAAATCCAGTCTCTCTGAATCTTCAAGGTAGCCAGCAAGCCAGACTGACTGGCGGTAGTTCCAGCGTTGACAGCGTCCTGAGCATACTGCGCAAGTTTATCGTCCGTCAATAGGGCATTGGCAGTGTTTAGGTCGTCTCCGGTGAAGAGGTTAGCGAAAGTAGGGAAGAGAATGCCTTGGCCAGCGCCTCGCGTGCCTTGGAACGAGAATGTCGAGGTTGTCGTAGTTTGGTCCAAAAGATTCTTTCCGACGGCTGCGTTGTCCACAATTTGAGTAATGCCAGCAGCTGAAAGTACGTCAGATGGTCCAATACCAGAGTCTTCGTTGAAGCGAGAGGTAAGCTTGTATTTCGTTTTTGGAAACGAGGACTGGGAGATGATCAACTCACACTGAAGAATGGCAGGAGTAGCTAGAGCACCGGCAGCAAGGATGACTTCGTAGTTAGCGTTAGCATTATAAGTGTTGGATTTCTCATCTCTGTACTCGACCCCAGTTGCTTTAGGAGTACCAGACCCGGTCGAGAGGTTGACTTTTCCGCAAGTGGCACCGGCGAGGATGGTTAGGTTTGGTCTTGACTTTTGGTAGAGATAAGAGCGGTCTGAAGCGAAAAAAATGAAGATGGTTCATTGGAAGGAAAATCAGACGGAGAGAGGCAGAGATCTTACAGGCATCACTTCGCACACTTCCAAGACGAGTGTTCATCACTGGCGCAATATCAGCTGGATTACCACAAGTCAAGTCATAAGCATATGAGAGTCCCAGACTCAAAGCAGTAGAGTTGAAATCTTTCTCGATCGTAGCTGGCATGCCTGAAGGATCGTACTCGATCTCCACTGGGCCGGTTGTACCATGACACGATGGATCGTAAGTGACTCCGTCGGATGCTTGAGATGAGGAAGGTGGGTTTCCAGTCTCTGCTTTGAGCATGTATTGCTGCAGACTAGCCCAGTTCAGACCGGTGTTTCCAAGAGACTCGAGCGCGTCGATCTGGAAGTCGTGGGGCTTTGTAAAGGCCTGTTTCGAAGACGAGAAGTCCACCTGTAAATAAATAGAAGATGCAAAATGCAAAAGATGGAGGAAGCACTCACCATACCATTGATCGTGGTAGAGCCTGGATTGGACAGAGTTACAAAAACAGGCGTCAGATAGACCGCTCCACGAATGAGTAGATTCAGCAGGCTGGAAAAGGTGTAGTGATCCATTACTGACCTCCGAGTGCTCGCCCAGCTCTTATAGTCTGAGCTTTGTCATCAGCAGAGGATTGCGCGACGGTCTGTGAATAACAAGGAGAATCTGGGTGAGTGTGAGCTTCCTAAAGGAGCGAAGAATCACGAACCTGATACTGCCAGTCCAACCAAGTTCCAAATGTGCTCTGATACTGAGAAGCGTCTGTGACACCTGCTCTACCCTCCTCATCGTATCCAGCTTCGACCAGCAGAACGCTTGTTGTCGAATCTTCAGTCAACCTTGATGCCAGCACTGACCCTCCCAGCCCACCACCACAGATGATGTAGTCGTAGCTTTTGCCATTGACTGTTGAGCCATCGTAGATCAGGTCCCTCTTGAAGTGGTTGTGGGGAACAGCAAGCACAAACGTCGAGGACGCGGCGAGAACAACAGGGAGCAACCTCAGCATGTCAGCTGTGTTCGTTTTGAAAGTTGGGGTGGGGGTGTATGGAGCAGGAGGAAGAAAGAGAGGAGAGTCGTTGGCTTCTTATATACAAGGCGTCCATGGGACCGATCGGGTCCCTGTGTCGCAAAAATAGTGGGGGCTTGCTTGGAAAAAATGGCGGGAGCGGTGCATGTCTGTCACCCCGGCGTTGTTCTCTTCCAAAGGAGATTCCAGGCTCAGAGATCCATACAATGATCCAGGGATAATGATAAAGCAGACTTATTGAATACAGTGAGGAATACAGTGAAGATAAGAAGGCAAGGAAGGCGTTTTCGGAAGCCTCCTGGCGCAAGAAGCATTTGAAGTTGACGCCTCTGGATTTCTTCGAGGACAACGTTTGGGTGACTGACGGAGGTCACCCACCCCCTTGGCAGAGCCTCGTTTGAGCATATGCTAACCTTCGACGTAAGTCTAATGACGTATCCAATGCTTCTAGGAAGAATTGACTCAGAATTGAAAACAGGCTATGTAAAGTACTGTTTTGGCAAAGGGCTGGGAGGGAGTAGAAGGAGTACGGTACGTCTACCTGTGGAGTGCGTTTTGGTGTGATACGTTGACCAACTAAATGACCTCTTCGGTTTCAGAGCTGCTGGAAATTTTTTCTAAAACCAGTGTGAATCCATAGAACCTTCCACGGCACGTATGGTTCCAATAAATAAATACATTGTGACTGGGCCTTGACAGAGGGCCAACTAACATCAGCGCCCTGCTAGCTCAATCGGTAGAGCGTCAGACTCTTAACACAGTCAGCAGATGGCAAATCTGAAGGTTGCGGGTTCGACCCCCGCGTGGGGCTAATGGTTACATTTTTGCATCTCTTACGTCTTTTTTTCTTTTTCTTTTTCTCCTCATTTTCTCAACATCCACCTATTATGCCTCATTTTTTCTTCAACGTATTTGTTTTGTTCTCGCTCTTTCCACCCGAATCCAGCGAGATCCACCAGCGTCTGCCATGGTGAAGCCGAATTGAAGCAGCGCCTATGAATTCATTGGTTTTAAATCATCGCCTGGGAGATGGGGTGTGTGGTAATCCTTCAGATTGTTTCCAGTGTGATATCAAACGTGAGCATATCACTCGGGGTTCTGGGATGCATTATTGCGCAGAAACGACTTCTTTTTTGCAGTGTTTACGTTTCGAGCTGCTCTTTCCCAATATTTTTTGGGTGCTTTTTTTCGCTCTTCCTTCAGACTTCTGGGTCAATGTTGTAAAAACGCAAAACAACTGAGAGAGTCTCAACTGTGACCTTGAGAGTGAAACCCGAAGATTTCGTCCACCACAGCACTTTGTGCCGCAGTTGCGAAGTCCCTCGCAACCAAACGTTTCGAAACGAAAAAAAGTCGAGCTCTCCAACACTGCGATGGTACCACTTAATCATTTACACTCAACATCATCATAGTATTTCAAGTCACCAACCATATCTCAAAGAATCTCCATCTAGCTGTCAGGTTCTATTCTTACCTCACTTGCAGTAATGGTGTTAGCACCTTCGTCGACAGCAACACAGCAAAAACACACCAGGACACTCAGTAGACCGTCTTCAATAAGTACCCTACCCATTCACACCTCACCACAGCCGTCCTACAAGGAAAAAGAGCTGAGCTCGAATCCTGTCCCTTCAACGTCATGCATCCCACCGCCGACGCTATCCTTCCACGCCATCCTGCATAGTAGAAGAGGCAGCAAGCTGGTGATAATACTGGCTGCTGTGCTGTTTCTGCTCTTCATGCTTGGTCGAAGGAGGACTGGGGAAGACGGTGCGTCTGGGATTTATCATGAGCTCATAGGGGCGAGGATAGGAAGGCTGCCGAATGGAGGAGTAGGTCTGGTCGGAAGTGACGGTGGTGGTACAGCAGCACCGGAAGCAGCAGCAGCAGCAAACAACGGTAGTGGTGGTGAGAAGAAGCTGGCACCAGAGGATGAAGAGAAGAAGAACACTGCGTTCAATGAAATGCTCGAAGTCTCGTTCAAGTTTGGAAATACTGGACATGCAGAGTATATCTCCCACATGACATCAATAATCGAATCAACATTCCCAGAATCTTTACAGCCAACATTGATCGAAGCTCTCTCTTCGTATATGGGCGCCGTAACAGTTCCACCGCCGCCTAAGGGCGACATTTCTGTCCTTCAACCTCCGATACTACCAGTTATGAACCAGTCGGCAATCCATCAGATGGTTGACTTCAAAAATATCTTCCAAACGCAGAAAAAGAAGGCGACGGCTCCGAAGAACCATTGGAACGACCAGGTCGACGCCGGATGGAAGTGGACTATGTTTGACGACAAGGATAATTCGGAATGGATCAAAAACCAGTTCGGAGGTAGTGCTGTTGAGAAACTGTGGGAAGACCTGGGACTCGGTATTCTTGTGAGTCGGACCACTGTCTTGATGCTCGAAGTCATACTGAAAATATGCTTCTTTCTTTCTATCCCAGCGCTCCGATACACTGCGATATCTCCTTCTCTTGATCCATGGTGGTGTCTACTCGGATACAGACACGGTCCGCTTGAAACCAGTAGAAGAATGGGGCTCGATGCCAATTCACTGGAAGGAAGGCGACGGTTGGCTGTGGACAGATCAGAAGGACGAGATGGATATGAAGACAAATTTGGTCGAACCGAGTGTAATTATCGGTATTGAGGCTGATGTCAGTGGTAGAGAGGACTGGAACGATGTAAGTTGATGCTGGTCGCTCATTCTGCTACCTCATTACTCAATTCACTTCTTCGCATATTCAGTGGTGGCCTAGACCAATGCAGGTTGTTCAGGTTTGTTAATTTTAGCTTATGTTCTATTGGATGATTCTGATCCTTGACTTCCCTTCTCAGTGGACCATTGCTTCAGCGCCTCATCATCCAATCTTCATCGACGTCATCGCACGAATCATTGAATCAACACATCAGGCCAAAGTATGGAGCGATAACCGCGACAAAAAGGTCAAAGACCTTCTTGAGTCCGGACAAAAATCGGAAGCCAAAAAACTTGCTGCGATACCGATCACAGAAAACCCGAAACGGGGAGGAGGAGTGAGTGTGATGGAGTGGACTGGACCGGCTGTCTTTACGGATGCATGCTTGAGGTACTTGAAGGCGAGGTATGGTCTAAAGTGGAGGGATCTGAAAGACATCAAACATCCCCTGAGAGTTGGCGATGTTACGATCCTCCCTGTGGAAGGATTTTCGCCTGGGAGTAACGTGTGGCATAGAGAGGTGAGTCTGCTATAATAGAATTTATGAGTACATTGATCTAACACCAGTTCTGTTTGTGCGCCTAGGCTGTGGTCAAGCACGAATTTGCGGGCAGCTGGAAGGACGAAAGTGGTTGAAGGAAGGGAGAAGGTTGATCCATCTCCAGTCATCTTTGGCTTTGTTGCATGTCAGACATTTTTTAAACTTATACCTTGCATTAGATTGATAACCCATCCGACGACCTTTCGTTGTTAAACCTTCAGAACTGCTTTGTTTTTGTTTGACGAGATTGCCACAGCTTGAAAGACAGAACCCACAGTTTGAAGGAAAACTGAAGGTGAAGAAAACCCCTAATATTTGCTGAGGTACTGAAAACAATATCACAGGTAGGTCATATATTTTAAAGAAATATTTGGAATTAAGTTTACGTTCGACAGGAGCAGAACTCATCGATTGATCGTGACGACAATCTTGGAGGTGCAATGCAGCGCTCCGATTTCCAGTCAGCCCAAGAAATTGAATAGACTCATCTGAACAGAGAGATTCACAAAATATAATGACCTTCAGCCCAGCTTTACCACTTAGTTTCACCGTGCTTCCATCGTCGACCCATCCTTCCCAGTACCAAGCTTTTCTCACTATCAACTATCCGCTAGGAGCAGGGAAAGGACCCAGACGCTCCTTGAAGTTATGGCGTTCACTCGATCCTTCTCCAGAAGCTCAGCCCATGATATCAGGCAGCTCTCTCATGCTGAGCTGTGGCCGGTCGCCAGTCGAGCTGTTCACCGTTTGGGATGTGGGAAGTCATCACTCTGTTTCCGGTAGCTCTAGTAAAGAGAGATTGCATAGCCTTGCTAAGCCTGGGTTTGTGGGCAGTGTTGCTGGATTCCCTGAAATTTGGATCCCCCGTGCGTTTGAAGTGTGCAGTTTCACTGTTGTTCTCCATCCTGATTTACTTCTCCATCCTCTAGTCACCACAGCGAGGACCATTTCCAAAGCTCATGGCTGCTTAGAGGAGCTCAGCAACCTGTTGAGTTGGAAAACTCGAAAAATGGCCAGCTGGTACGAAGGCGGCAGATCAACTTTCGCTCACAACTGGATTCTTGCCGGTGAGAATATGGAAGCGTACTCTCATAGAACTATTGCTTCACAAGAGTTCCATGCCGCAGATATCCAGGTGTTGAGTTCAGGAGGCGGCAAAGATGAGTCGGTGGTGAGTTTGACCCGAGATGAAGCCGTTGGTTACAGAATCTAACTCATTTATTTCTGTAGATCAGAACTTTCATGAGGCAGAAGAGCAATCCAAAAGACCAGCTCGCCGGTGACAGGTTCTTTCGCGATAGTGGTCTCGGTAGTCCAAGAGAGGAAACACTCTGGAATTTGTGTCTGGAGTTGATTATCTAGTGAGAAAACTTCTCTTTGTCGACTTCAGATTTCCGTGTCCAACAAATATTCGTTCATAGCGTCTACGAAGATTATGTTCCCTCTGAAACCCAAAGAACAGACAGGCCATCAAGACTGGATTCAACATTCACCATCCTCCTTTCCAAACTCATTCCCCTCTTATCACCGACATCATCCTCATATTCATTCGAAGAAGGAGACTCTGTAGCTACTCAGGAGCTTAAACTTCTTCTTCAATCCGTCCGAATTCGTCCCCATCAACCTATTACATCTCTTAATGTCTCGCGATCATCTTCCCTCGCTTCACTACAGGAGGTAGACGATAACCTGTCTCTTCCTTCAAAACCCGATATATTCGGATCAAAGGAGATATCAGTGTGGGCTCTCGATATCCTCATCAGTGTCGTGCTTCAGAGACTAGGAATCAGGTTAAACACTGACGACGTACGCAGCACATCACTGGACGCCAAAATCGAAACTGTTGCATCCTCAGCCTTACCCTCAGCATTATCAAAACCATTTGTGTTCCCAATTCATCCCGAACCACCAACAGCATCGATCAAAAACTGTACCACCACAAATTCAGTCCAAACTCAAACCGAACCTCTACCTTCACCACTGCCAACCCTTCATCTCCCTCCAGACTACTCATACTTCTCCACCCCACCTTTTGTTCCATCACTATACACCACATCCAATCGAATCCACAATAGCTCCCTCCTGCGGTTCAGGGAGGACGATGAGGCGAGCGAGGGATCTGGCATGGCGACGCCTACGCCGCAGAACTCACCTCTCGGGGCTTATATCCCCCCACCGTCATCTCAACCATCAGAGGTTCTGCCTGCAGCAGTGGAAAAGATACAGCAGCAGTGGCTCTTGATGAGGGATGTCAGGATCATAGCAGTCACTGTTCTGTTCTGCATCCTCTTTTTCGCATCGTTTGTCCCTGCTGAAACGGAGACTCTGTCACGGACCTCCATGATGCCACAGACTTCAGAAGCTAAATTCGTATCGGCACACTGCTGCAGTACATCCGAGGGGTGGTCGGAGGATCAGCAGAGGTTGAACAGAGAGTGGGTGCTGCGCGGGGTGCAAGAAGATGACAGGAAGGGACTGGAGAGGAACATGAGATAGCTGGAAGAACAGTGATGACTTTTTTTGAAGGAAGCAAAATTCGTGAGCAGTATTCAAGCACTTTATGAATCTATTGGTTTCTGGAATTAAGGCTAAGTTGGGAATCTGAGAGGGAGCTGCCAAATCACAACGCAGCAATGTCACGATGTTGCTCCGTAATTGTGAGGCTTCTCGTGTAGAACGGAAAAGATTTTGAACGATAATTCAAGAGTAATTATGACGCTTGCATTAACACTCATACTGTTGAACAATGGCATCTGTACAAGGACAGAACCTGAAATATTCCTCATCGCAGCGCCCGTTGCTACTCCATTCTCTCGCGTAAAGCTCTCAGACACAAAATACTATGATCATAGCTAGACTTTCGCAGTCGAGGTGTCGGTATCGGGAAGCTATGCAGAACTGCAGCGAATTTCGAAAGAAGCGCTAGATTGTCCCCCACCCATTTTAAATACTGGTCTACTGTGAACGCTCTCACATGGCTCAAATTAATCAACACGTCGCTTCCTGGAAATTGAATACACATATACGGGTACAAGTGAGATGGACGACATCAATAAATGATCCCGGCCTGCGTACAGCTGCACCAATGATGTGGGCGTTTCGCGTTCGACATACTGCGGATCAGTCAACCGCACAAAGGTCTCGGCTCCAATGATGATGGTCGGAAAAATACCAGTCTGGCGTGTGGGCGTGGTGCTACAGAAGGCGCTTGACGTGATTGGAAGTCGCCTTCAAGGATCAAGGATCAACGACAGAGATACAGTAATGGGCAGCCCAGTCCTTCTTTCAAACAGGTGTCTCTTCTTGAGTTTATTTTATTCCTTGCTTTTCTCATCACAAGACTGTGAGATAAGGTAGTGCGCGCGCATAGAAGCTTAGCCAGCGCGCAAACCACAACAAGGTTGCCCTTCGCAAACTTTTCTCGCATCAATCACGTCCCTTTCACCCAAAGGGAAGCGTAATTCTTGCGTCCCGTTTTCGCGTGAAACCAAAACAAAGCGGTCACATCTACATTTGATAAGGGGCGACCTTCTGTTTCGGGATAAACGCACGGCTGGCGCGCAGTCGACCCAGGGCGCGGATTTGCGTCTCCAGGTAATAAACACATCCTGATAAGATCTGCAATGAATACTGAGAATACTTGCAGCTATCAGATGAGGATACAGAGAGGGAACGGAGGTGTCCAGACCCCTATGTGCCAGTGCTGTTTGAAAAGCTCAGAAGTTTCCTCGTGCGTAGAGGACATTGAGCGGGCGGCGATTCGGCAGGGCTAGGGCGACACAGCCACCGCCTGACATTTTTTCACCCTTGCGTCCCTCTCCAAAGTTCTATCTTCCAACAGCATCTTCCCTTAAAAAAAAAAAACCTCTGGAGTTGCACTGAAACGTGAGTATTCACCTCAATCAGATAGATAGCAGAGTGCTGTATAGGCTGGTGAACACGAGTAGAGAGTACTGACCCCCCTTTTTCCCTCCCTTTTTTGGTGAACGTGTCAACAGCGAACGAAGCCTCTGAAAAAAAAACATCAACCCACCTTCGCCTCTGATGGCACACCTTCCAGCTCAGACTGATCCAGTTACGACCTTGGGACTAACACCGGAGTTCTTGCAGTCCCTTGAGTCCATATATCCATCCTCGCTCGCCCACACGCCCCTCACGGCTGAAGCAATCTCGGCCGCTCTGTCGAATCCATCATACTTCGATGCTCAGTACCAAGCCAGACAGCAGGAACTGCAACGCCAACAGATGCTGATCCAGCAGCAGCAGGCCCAAGCTCACGCTGAGTATCTGCAGGCCCGTGCTGTCGATGCCTTGTTGCAGTCGGCCGCCGCTGCGTTCGCTTCCAGTCACCAGCAGCCACACTTAGCTTCTCTCAATCTCTACCCTTACTATACTCAACAGCTCATTGCCCCTCAATCCCAACGTGCTGCTGCTGCCGCTGGCTCTCCTCCAGTGGTTGCTGCCTTCCCTGTGGACCACTCGTCGCCCTTATCATCGGTTGAATCGGAAGGAGCCGCCGCGCGCTCCACTCCAGCTTCTTCTCGTTCTGGTTCAACCACCTCAGGCTCTCCTCTCCTCACTGACGTGGATTTGAGCCCAGAGACATACGACTTTGACGGTTCAAAAGCGATGCCTCTGAACTTCGCCAACGCATACAACCTCGTCCCAATTTACCAGCCTGCGCCAGGTACCTTGAACCTCGACTCCTTCAATCCAGTGTTTGCTCACAACAGTAATGGATTCAACACGGTCACTTTTGAATCTGATTCTTCAGTTGGGTGCGTATCTTTACGATATCCCTTGCGTATTTATAGTGGTATACTGACGTCACCTGTTTCGTTTTGTTCCAACAGGTCACCATACGACAACGCCTCCACTCCCGCCTATACCATTGGAAAGCAATTGAAGCAAATTCAACATCAACCCATGGTCGTTGGATTCGACGTGAACCCTCAAGACGCATATCGCCGCGCTCAAAACGCGACCGACCCAAAGAAAAGACATGTTTGCCCAACTTGTCAACGTGGATTCGCTCGTGCCTTTAACTTGAAGGTCAGCAGTTTTTTCTCAACTATACCATGGTTCTTCTAGTCTGTTCACGCAACCTTTTTACTGACGTCTATTTTTGGAATGTACCTTGCAGTCTCACATCATGACCCACGACCCTTCTCGCCCAAAGCCACACATTTGTCCACATGCTTCCTGTGGTCGCGGATTTTCCCGCGCTCATGATCTTGAGAGACACCGTATGGGTATTCACTCTGAGTACGTCCCTTCTCGCCGTACAATTTCATCAGTGTTCGCGGCACTAAACGACTTCAACTCTGCGTTCCACAGAGGTCCTCTTCTTAAACAACCAACCTCATCTGGTGAGAAGGCAAAAGGAAGATCTGTCAGAGGTGTTGGTGGTTCAACTAGCAATGTTGAATCACCCTCTACAACTGGCGGCACTCCTTCCGATAGTGGTGACTACGACAGCGACTCCAATGTCGGTCGTTTCACCAATGTCATTGTCAACTAAACTGAGTGAAAGAATGGGTCATGCCTTTCTTCAAGGTAAGTTTTCTTCGTGCTTAATTCTGTTTCTGCAGTCATTTATCGTACCTCTTTCATCCACAGTCATCGACCCAGTTCGTCTTTAAAACCTCTTCCGTGCCTTGTGCGCGAAGGACGTTACGAATGCGAATCTCTTCACATGCCTTCTTGACCACCTGCTTGGGTTTCCCAACAATCCACTAGCACCAAGAAGGATTGGATTGATTTTCTCGTCGTCCGCCCCCATCCATCTTATACACACTCACCTTCCACTCCTCATCCCACCATCGTTCCTATCGCCTTCCGAAACCCATTTCTGAAACACCATCAGTCTTCAAAGCACCGCCCCATCCGTCCCAGTAATTTGTTTTACTCCAGTTGTCAGGATCCTCGGCCGCGCTTTGTGATGTGTATAGAACCGTTCAAACCTTCCACACCCACTGTACTTTTTTTTCTATTTATTTCTCACTGTTGACATTCTTCACGATTTTTCTTTTCTCTTCGTCCTTTTTTTTTTCCAATACCACACCTACTTTCAACTTCATGCGATCTCAATAGTTCAATTTGCTTAGTTTTTTTTTTTGTTTTTGCTGTGGCCACCTCACATCTCCACCTCCCACTATATGATGCCCCTTTTCATTCAACAAGCTTTTCATTGCAAGAGAAAGCAGCGGTCTAAGGAAAAGAGCTGAGAAGCTCTACAAGGTTTGTTTTCGACCGTTAACATTGACAGTTTGAGCAGTCCTTTTCTCTTGCTTTAGTAGCCCCAACAAGTTCTTCTAAAAGCTCGAAAGAACACCTGAAGTTCTGTCCTTCTTCCTGTTGTATTGCAGCTGAGTCTCGAAACGATTTTCGCAATGCTGTACAATAACAGACAACCACTCAATGCAGTGGCTCACCGTGTTCTTTCTAGGAACGTGAAGAAGGAACATGATCCGGCTTCTTAAATGTTACACCTAGAGTACATCGTCTAAGCGACCGAAAATTGCAGGACTGTCAGTGGGTTATACATTAACAATAACAACGACACATACGGATCTGGGCTCCGGAGTGGGTCTGATTTCTGTTTACACACAAACATGATGTGCCATTCTGATTCGAGAGTGATATTCACAGAAAGAAAAGTGTGCACTAACGCTCAAGTCTACTGGCGCTTGGTTCAGACTTTTCTAGACAGGAACTGTTCATCAAAACTAAATTGCTAATGAACCTCAATCAAATGGTAGTGCCATGTTATTCCAGTACTAGATCATTTGTAGAATGATTGTCGTTGTGTGGTTAGGGAAGGATACAAGTACATTCTATCGACGCTGTTCGCGTAACCCATTGCGACGGACCAAGTTTTTGGCTAAAGCGTGACACACCACAGCCCCACGACATTTCTATTAACGCAATAAACCTCCCCTTTCTTCTCCACTACATCATCTTCGCACCAACCAGAGCAGAATGAAGATCCACACGACCAACAACAAAAAAAGCATGAACCAGCACCATATACCGCCTTGATTCCTAGCCATTGTGTTCATCCGCTTCATCGTACCGCCCAAGTAGTGAGATGTCGACGCGAATGCGTCGTTCTTTTATGAAACAGGATGTCCAATTCAGTTGGGGTTTGGAGATGCGACGCTCGTTAGAGCAATATGACCACGTACCATTGTTGTTAGCAGACTATTGGATTCTTCCACCTCGTTTCCAATTCCTACTGAAATCTAAGATGAATAAATAGAAAGTGAATCAGTATTGTGCGTATTGACCAGTCACTTTGAGCTGGCTGGAAGAGCAGCGTCACTCACGTCCTTGAGGACTTTTATCCTGCCCATCAACCCTTCTAACCTTGAGTCGTTCTGCTCCTCCAGATCCTCAGCTGATGTTCCTCTTCGTGCATATGTTGAAGAGTTGTTGGGTAAGATTGGTGTGTTGGATCTGGAGGAATTGTTAAGAGAGTACGAATTGTCGTAAGAAGAGCCGCCGCTGGGCCCGCCTCCGTAGGGCGACGAACGACCTGAATTGCTACCTGAAACCCCAGCGTATGGGTTTGTCGTCACTGTTGTCGAGCTCGGGGCGTAGGGGTTGGAAGAGCCTGGCGGTTGGTTCGGTATCCTATGCGAGAGGGATTTTGGAGCGACCAGTCTTTCGCAGAGACACCGGAGCGAGTAGCAATTGAAAAAACACACATGAGATAGAAAGATTTCATCGAATGAAGAAGCAGAGTCGACAGCAAGGTGCGAAGTTTGAAGAGAAACGAAAGTTCAACAAAAATCCCAGAGTCGCCAGCAGCTGAAGGAAAACGTGCACCCACCTGCTCATTTTGAGAATCCTAGCTTCAGCCTAAAGCTGGCACAGAAAGCTTGAGTTTAGCCGAGATGCTTTGAGACTGGGTTGAGTTCGAACTTGGCTGGTAAAGGATAGCCGGAGCTCGACGTGGATTGGGTGGTGCTCGCCGGTAGAGCAGGGCGGTGGCTCATTTTCAAAAGAACTCCCAGCTGTCTTGAAAGACTTTTCCACCGAGCAAATAGTTACCACATTTCATCTATGTCTCTTTCTACTGCAATAGACTATGAGCTGAAGAAAAGCAGGGTAGAAGGAAGCGCTTTCTATTTCCTTTCTGGCATAAGATGATCTAGAATCACTTGTAGTATCTCAATATTTAACAAAAAAAATTGTGCTCTGAAGAAGCTTCTGGATTCTAGCGTAGTGTAACATTAGAGGGAGTTCGAAGTAGGTAAATACGTAAGAGTACAGATCCCGCAAGAGAAAAGAAAACACCCATCGCGACTGAACTTATCAACTTATGCAGCAGCACCCATTCTGGGAGGAGAGATACAAGAATACAGGGTTAGAACAAGAAAAAGGTGATATAGAGATTGGGGGGAGAGAAAAGACGTACTGCATGCCCATCTTCTTGATATTGTGGTTTCTAATCAGCAACGCCGAGAGCGAACTCAAAATACCTGCTGGGACAGCGATGATGAACACGGTGTCGAGAGCAGAGACGTAACCATCCAGAACAATAGCCTTAGTGTTCGCATCAAGGGTGAAGATGGCCTCGACAGCTATTTAAGTTTGGAGAAGGCGTCAGCACTAAATTCATTGACTTAGAAAACGAGGCAGTTAGACTTACTGAGCTTGACAGCGTTAATGATGGATTGCTCGATATGGAGCTTAGTGAGGTTGGTAGCCAGCTGGTTGTTGAAAACGGTACCAGCGATAGACTAAGAATAGGAAGGTCAGCAAGTCTGTCAATTGGAATTCTTTAAGCTGAAGACTTACGACACCGATGACACCGCCAATCAGTTGGAAGAATGTACCGAGAGCAGTAGCTTGGGGGATTACCTCAGGCTCCTGGATATTAGAAACAAAAATGTTCAGCGCACACGCACACGCTGGCAAGCGTCTTGGGTACTAAAAGTAGGCACTAACCTCGTGGTAGTCAGCTTGGATCGCAATGACGGTGTTCTGGAAAGCGGCACCGACACCGATTCCGAGAAGGATCTGGAAGCCGATGAGCTTGGCTGTCGAGGTCTCTATAGTGGTCATGTACAGGAGACCACCTCCGAGGGGTGCGAAGATCATGGGGAAGATGAGCAGGAAGGGCAGGTAGTATCCAATCGTAGAGATGATCCCTCCGGAGACCATCGCAGAAAGCACTAGGGACAGCATGAATGGGATAATGTCGATTCCCGACTTCTCGGCGGAGTGGCCCTTGACCGCTTGGTAGAACAGTGGGAGGTAGTATGTCGAGATGAGCATGACTGACATGAGGAAAAACGATACCGCACACGCTCCCGTCACAGTTCGGTTGGAGAAGAGTCGGAGGGGGAAGATGGCACGTTCACCACCTGAGAGTCGCACAAGGCGTCAGTGCCGTAGAAACTACTTGTGTCCGCTCGTGTAGACACTTACGACGTCTTTCCCAAAGGACGAAAAGAACCAAGAGTACTCCAAAAACGCAGAATTCAGCTAATAAAAACAGTCAGGTTAATTGAATGAGCAGGTGGGGCATTTGGAGATGGCGACTTACCAATGATGCTCTTGTCGTTCCATGGCTTGGTGATACCTCCCTCCTGCAATGCGATGATCAAACAGGTGGTGATACCAAGAATAAGGATTCCGCCAAGCCAGTCCATCTTTAAGACTCGTTGGATGGCCTTCAATTCAGAGTCGCCATTCTCGATCTCCGCGGCGCTGTAGTGGGGAGGGGTCGCTTTGACAAGGAAGAAAATAGCGACTAGAGTTATCAGACCAACGGGAAGGTTGATATAGAAGCAAAGACGCCTGTAAAAAGGTTTTGATCGTCAGTTTAGGTGTATTGCGAAGCTCAGGCTCACAGACGAGGGCGACGCACCAGGTCACTCGTTCTGTGAAAACACCTCCGACTGTTGACCACACCACAGGTTAGTTTCTTTCTGTAGTTTTTCAAAAAAGGAGAGACTCACGCAAAGGTCCAATAACAGAGGATATTCCGAAGACTGAACGAAAGCAGGGATTTATTCAGCGATAAGCGCTTGAATGAGAACAACGTTGGCAAATAACTCACCGACACCGAACAGTCCAAAGAGAGTTGGTCTTTGTTCCAGAGTGGTGATTTCAGCAATGATTGACAGGACAGAGACGAAGATACCGGCAGCTCCAACCTGAATAACCACGGGGCGTCAGATTGCTCCTCCACTGTCATAACACAGTACGACTTACACCAGCGAAAGCACGTCCGAAGATCAAGAAGTTGCAAGTCTATTTTTTTTACTACGAGGTTAACGGAGGGATGCGGAGAGACAGAGAGAGCAACCATAACCAGCTGGGGGACTCACTGGGGCAACTCCGCAGAACAAGGAGCCGATTTCGAAGAGGGAGACGGCGACGAGGAAAACCCACTTTGTAGGGAAGATTCTGAGCAGCTGACCGTAGACCAAGATAAATGGAGCTATGAAGAAGAAAGCAGGCTCAGTAGATCATGGGTGGTGTGTTTGGAAGCGCGGTAACAGTTTCCCCGAACGCGCGCACCTTGTGTTAGAAAGTATGCCGAGACGATCCAAGTGATCTGTGAGAGCGCATCGAACTGGGAGGCGATGACTGGCAAAGCTGTAGCAACGATAGTCTGATCCAGAGCAATCAGCAGCACCGACAGCACTGAGGGAGAAATAAAAAGTCCAAGAGGTGTTAGTCTACAGCTGGGGCGGAGGGTTCTTTTTTTCGATGAATGGGGCCGCCGCCTGCTGGGATAGATCGAACGATAACTCACTCATAGCGACGAAGACAAGAGCAAGCTGCAGAATGGCATAGGCGAACAACGAAAGAAAAGATACAAAAAAAGGAGGGGTCAGGAAAAGCAGGGCGTCTTAGGTAAGAGGGAGAATCAATGGAGCACCCCGTCCCATTAAGGAAAGGAGGACGTAATAATTGGCTTGTTGTGATCTTCACCACTCACCTTGTATCCTGTTAGGAGTCGGGCATCTCTGTCGACGTTCCTCTGCTCCTGCTCATAGAGTTCGTGGGCGACAGCCTTCTCACCCAACGAGGCGTCCCCTCCAGTGAGTGTTTTCGTAACGCCCTCCGTCGGTGCGAGCTCCTTGTCTGCGAGGGCCGAGCTGTTGAGGTCGTGCTCGTTCAGCGTGGGGGTGGTTGAGTCGACAGCAGACATGGCCGGGGGGTATTCGAGAGATGGTTGGGGGAGAAGGTCTGCTGGAAGCCCTCTGCTTCTTTTTAAACGATGTCCAAGGCGAAGCCAGGGCTGGAGTCAACACGCGTCTCGCGGATCCAGATGCCACCGAGCACGCCGTGCTTCGATTCTCCACAGCCAGAAAGCCGAATGCCGTCGTTCTTCCACCAGATACTCTCTCCTATGGACCTTGGTAAACACAGAGGATACCCTGCTGAGCAGGCCGCTCTCTTCCCCTCTACCGGACGACAGCAGAGTCGATGGACCTGCCTGGGCTCGGTGTGCTGCTGCTGCTGTCGGGGCCGCGAGACTGTAGAAAAATGGTGATTTTTTTCTTCTTTCTATTTCCCGGCGCCCGGGGCAGGCGCTGCTGCTGGCCCCCGCCCCTTCAAAAAAAACAAAATAAAAAAATAACAAACGAAATATACTAGTATGACTCGCTCGGCGAATTTCACACTGTCATAAGGACACAGACACTGGAAGTCGTGGACGATAAGGTTGGTGGATCTCGATTCGCGACGAAATGTCCTGGGGGAGCGAGCGGGTAGAGATCGAACCCGATGGACTCCATTGCGCTTGGGCTTCTTCCATACCCCCAGAGCAAAAGAGATGTGTCAGTTGCAAATTGATTGATTCCTGTCTTATTTGGGAAATCGACAAGAACCAAGACTGCCAGGGCCACCGCCGAGTGTTGAGTGGCGTGTCGTTAAGAAAGCTGAACGCTGTTGATGTGCATTTTGCTACTGTCACAAGTGTAGAATGCAAGAAGCGTTTTCATATTGAGATAACAGGTTTTGTGTTTGTATGGAATATGGGCCTCATAACATTACACGTAAGACGCTGTTATTTCCTTGGTTTGATGATTGTTCTTTTGAACTTTTGAAGGTATCTATGTGTTTTGGTATCACGAGGTGAGGGATATGAGCAGAGACACAATGTCTTTGTTATTTTTGAGCTGCGGAAAGAATGTTGATCCCGAGTTGGACGGAATGATACATTCCCAAGATCGTTAGAAAGGTAGATCTCGATGGGGATATGAAAATGCTTCCACGATGGGAAAGGTGTGTTGTTGAGGGGTCTTCAGTCGAAGAGATGTTTCTTCTGGAGCCAGTACTATAGAAATAGAATAAAATGAAAACCAACATGAAAATAAAGTCAGCATTGAGGGGCCAGTAGATGAAGGAAAGAACACAGGAGCTCACACTCTCAATACAGATATCGACCCCATCGACGAACCACCATCCCTCCCCACCGCCATCCTTCTTCTCCATATAGACCCATCTTGCTGACACCCCCAGCCCATCGACGACCTTCGTCTTATCGTCTGCGAGGAGCCAAACGGCTATCTCATCGTCTTGCGCCTGACGAGCAAGAGCCGCGCTGCTGAGGTCCTCCTTCCAGTTCTCCCACGACTTGTGCTGAGCTGAGCCTGGAATGCGCGAGTGGAACTCAGGCTTAGACTCAAATGGGTACGGGGCGGGAATGAATCGCTTCATGAGGACCGGTACGAGCTGCTTCTCCTTTTGGCCCTCGGCGGAGAGGACGGTGTCGTTGAACGTTTTGTTAAGCTCACTGAATCGTGCATCGTCGGGACCCAAGAAGCTGAGCTTCCTCATCGATTTCTCCCATTTTGTGGCTTGCCAGCTGGACGTTCCGCCAGGCAAAATGCGCTCCAGGTCAATCTTGAGCTGGGGTTCGTATCGCTCTGATGGTCCCCATCCACCGTCGGAATCGCTTTCTTCTTCCTCAAGCAAGGGAGCTTCGGGACTCAAGCCCATGTTGGTCAAAAGTGCATCGAGAGAGGGAAGCACAAGGGAGGGTGCGGCTGATCTGTCCTCTGGAGCGTCCCAGCCTGAAGTTGATGTGGTGGTTGATGAGAGCGAAATTGGGGCTGGTGACGACGCCAATGCATCAGTAGATAAAGTTGCTGGTTGTACAATCGATGGAGAAGTAATAGCTTGAGAAGATTCTTCGCCAGGTTCATAATCCGATGCAAAGAAAGTTACATGTTCGATCTCAAAAGGGTCGTCGGCATCACTACCTGACGATATCTCCTCAAGACCATCAAAGTCATTCTCATGTTTGTCGTCAATTTTGTTGTGGTTATTGACCGGAATTAGCTTTCGACCATGCAGCACGTAGTTCTCATCGCCGCTGTACTCTTCATCACTGAGCCACTCTTCCTCGAGTTTCTGCTCATCAGCATCAAATCTGAGCTTCTCTTCTGCCTTTGTTGGAGGAGGGATGTGTCGAGGGTACATTGGTTCCTTGTGCGTCGAAGGAAGAGGGACAGGTGGTGCAGCCGATGCAGTTGAACTGACCCAATCCCAACCTCTTTCGAAACCTTTTACATCGAGGTGGATACCTCCCCAGAAAGTTGCGCATTGTCTATTGAATGACGCGTTGAGGGAGAACATCAGCTCGATAGACGCCGTGAGATCCTTGTGGGCTCGTTCGCAGACGGCAACGGCTGCTTCGAGACGCGGGGTGAACGATGCTGGTAGAATCTTGTAGTGAATAAGGTAGCAGATAAAGGAACAACATCGTTGGGGCGCTGAAATGAGGTGTGCGGGAAGCCTGTATTGAACTATGGAGGTCAGATTGCAGGAAAACGAAAACCCATTCTCTGGGCACTCATACTGACATGTGCAAACCCTCTTTTCTTAACTTGGAAGAGAGCCACCATCTCATACATTGCTCAGGGTCGACTATACAGTTTTAGGGTAAAAATCAGCAGAAAACACGGCTAAGAACTCAACGAAGATCTCACCGAGGAATCTACAATCTTTCTCAAGACCAGTAACCATTTTGGATTCATCTGCTTTATCAGATTCCTCATCAGAGAAAGCTTCTTCATCAAAAGCTTTCATCGCAGAGACTTCACGAGCTTGAGCAGCAATCTTTCTGCGGTACTCCTCGATACCAGCAGGCGAAAGTCCACACCATTTTTTGAACCAGCCAAGACAAAAGAGATCGGCTTTAGTGTGGATGTCTCTTCTGGAGTAGTGCCATTCGTCAAAAGCCTTGAAAAGGCGAGCGATGGTTGACATGGACCTACGGAAGAAGGGAAAGGAAAGTCGCGCCGTCAGCTCTCGAAGCTCTACGACGACGGCGGCAATATGAGATTCACTCACTCTGGCCAGGGATCATTCCACGCATTACCGTTGATGGAAGATGTTCCTTCCGGCTCTACATCCGGTTCGCTGCTGCTCGCAAGGGGTATTTTCTTCAACACAACGATGCCTCTCATTCTTCGTCCACGTTCACCGAGATTCTTCTTATTATAAGCGAGATGCTCAACGTTCAAGATAACCGTCGGTCGGCCATACTGGTCCGTCGGCCCTCGAGCCATATAGATGTCCATCTGCTTCTCCTGAGGGATCGAGGAGGACAACGCCTCGGTATCAGATGAGAGGCCAGAAGAGATCTGTTGCTCGTCTCCATAGTTGGAAGCGTTGTCATCGTCGAAGTCTGAGCCGGAATCTGCGTTGGCTGGCTCGAAGAGGTTGGGAGGGCGGTCGAGAGCTTGGAACTATGAATTTCGAAAGATCCTGTCAGTGCAACAGCCCTCTCCAGTCGATTGGGAAAGGATAAGAAGGACCACCCTAGGTATCAGATAGCTATACTGACCCATCTCAAGGGTAGTCTGTCCTAATTGAGGAGCTTTTGGGATACGACTGGGGTGGAACCTGTAAGGGACAGCTCACCTCCGGGAAAGTCATCATTCCTGGCTTGGTTCTCCAGTCCCACGGGAGTCTCTTGGGCTGCTGGAGCTCTCCATCTCCCATCGGAACCAATACGAGCCCGCTCATCCCGAAAAGAGACTTCGAATGATGAGGTCGAAGGAAGGTCAGAAAAAGCTCCAGACGCCTTAGGGCTTGAAGCCACGGATTGAAATTCCCTGATTCGAAATCACTGGATGACCATCGTATGATATCTGTCCCATCTGATAGATCGGACTTGAGTTAAGGTTTCAAGCCCGGAAGATTACAGACAGATCGATTTCCCCCGCAGTTGGACTCTGCGACGCGCTTTATCTTCAACTGCAGCTGTCAGTAATTTCCTACACACAAGCGGAAAGTGAGGGAGGAGTTGTACTGCGATAACTTTCAGACCAGAAAAGAATTGAATTCACTCTTGTGCTGCTCCCTAAAGAGCCGGGCCGATGGCCATGACGAGATGGCCCACTTTCTACAATGCGAACAAGCATCATCGAACTTTGTCATGCTCCCAATTGGGCAGAAGTTCTATTGATATATCATAACCCCCTGTGGGCGCTTGGGTCAGTCGTTTTAGAGTTTCTACTGGAGTACGACTTTTGTTTCGCAAACTTCGGCGCGTTCCCTAATCATCTTGTCAAGTTCTCACAAGAAGAGAGGCTAGGCTTCCTGAAGAGTAAGATAGACAGCCTCCATCTATAGTTCCTTGAAAGGTATTTCGAGCTTGTCACCGCCTTGGAGTTAGTTGGAGTTAGAGTGCAACTGTCACTCGCCAAATGGCAGTAACCACAACAAACAAATCCAGATTTCTTCCTCCACTCCTTTGAGAGCTAGGATTTCTAATGGTTATTTCTGGCAGCATTTCAATCCTGCTTTGAGGATAACAGGCGGTCAGTGTCCCCGCCTAGCGTTGTCCACTTTTTCTGCCAAGCTGCTCCGTGCGTGCCTCCGCCCCTCCAACCGTCAAGACCTATAAAACCTGGGATTTCTTTTTCGCGTCTCTCATGGCCACGATGGTAGAGTTGCATGCTGTTCGGACACCTCCTACAGCTCCCAGTTCACCTGTCGACGAGCACCTGGCGCCCACTGCGCTTTTTCTTGATTCAAGCCAGCCTTCACCACTGTCCCCAACGAACACCAAACATGTGCACCCCACACCCCGTCGCGGGGACTCGAGGATGTTTTCAGATGTCAGGCAGAACTTGGAGTCGTCGTTGCGAGACATCAAGCTCCCTCAGCTGCCTCAGGTCCACCTCCCAACCATCCCTTCGTTTGGCGTCTCTGGCATCGTCGTTCCTGGCTTCTTGACTGGGTTCATGGGCTTGCATGCTGTAGATGAAGAGCCACCGAAGAAGCAGGTGCCTGAGATTTTCAGCCAGGATGAGTATGTTCCAAAGGGAGAATACAAGAGCATTGGCGAATTCAAGAAAGTCTATGTCGTACGTCACGGTCTATATGCTAGCCGTTTCCAATGAAGAAGGTAGCTGAATTTATTTTTATTTTACAGGTTGGCCCTGATCCAGCTCCAAGTTGTATTGTCTGCTGCTACGACATCTTTGGCTTCTATCCTCAAACAATTCAGGTTCGTCTTTCCCCTCGCCAATGCTAAACAACTCTGCTCATTGAAAGGGAGTTTCCACAATTCAATAGGGAGCAGATATACTGCACTACCTTACTGGATCAACCATCTACATTCCCGACTTCTTCCGCGAGAACGCCTTTCCAACACAGGTTAGTCTCGTTTCCCGTGGCACTCACCAAGCAGAGACACGAGGAATCTTACGTCTTCATTGTTTGCGGTGCTGGTGCAGTTCTTTCCTCCTAAAGGTGCAGCGCAGATTAAAGCTCTCCAATCATTCTTCGCAACCCGGTCAGCCTTTCCCCTCGGACTCATTCACTCTGCAGTGAAACTGACATTCAACACATTCTGGGTGACACAGAGCTAATATTGACGACAGAAGAGACGAATTGATGGATTTTGGACTGCTGCTGCGATCGAGGTGGATCAGCGCTCAGTCGGAAGAAACGGTGGAAGATCTGAAGAAGTACAAGATTCGAGGCGCTCTGGTAGCGGCTTATGGACTGAGTTGGGGTGAGTGGAGTATCTCGTGATCGCATCAATTATCTGTAGTTATCTTTCGCTCTTACTAAACAAATCTTGTTGTTTGGGGTCGCAGGTGGAAAGTTGACGTTCTTGGCGGGCTCGCAGGACATCTTCTATTCTGTCGCAGCGGTTCATCCTGCGATGCTGACGCTACCCGACGCTGAAGCACTCAAAGTGCCAATGGTGAGTTGACTCTTTCTGTGCACCAGTCTCCTCCCTCCTGCCGGTAGATTCGCCAGACTCGTCTCTGATCAGTTGCCCATTTTCTTCCTGCGTATAGGGCCTTTTCCCAAGCAAAGATGAGCCAGCAGACATCGTAAAGCAGTGTGTAGAAGCTTTCCAAAGGAAAACGTTCTTTAATCGGTGTATTTGTAGGACATGGCCAACAATGTGTGTTTCTGATCTCAACCCATCCTGATCAGCAGCGCTTACTGACAGATCCAAATTCTTCGTCACACAAGGCACCACGGCTTCGGAGGAGCCCGAGCGAACCTCATGGACCCAGAAGTGAAAGAGTCATTCTCAGAACTCTACAGCAGCCTGGCCGAGTTCTTCATCAAAGCGCGTCAACCTGAGGTCATTGGCGCAGAGGCAGGTGGTGAGCGAGGTACGCATGGGAACTACGGCCACCAGGATGGGTTCGAAACTCCACCCCAAACGCTGCAGAAGAAGAAGAGCCGCTTCCTTGGCTTAGGAGGTGGGGGAAATAAGAAGAAGAAGCAGAAGGATGCTTCGACAGCGCCGTGAGGATTGTTGTCCGATTCTTAATTGTGGCAGTATCTTTCCACCTTCAGCATTCATTAGCATTTCATGGTTTCTGTCCCCTTTCTCTCTTCATACGCTCAATCGCGATCAGTTCTTTCTTGCTTGTAACGACCTTCTGTTTCTTTATTCGATGACCCCGTTACGAACTATTTTACTTTTCCTTCTACGGTCACGCATTTATCTCTTACCATGCCTGCTCACTGCAAAGAGTAAACCAATTGCCGTCCTCAAATGGTTTGACAGGTTCAATGCGCTGGCGCTTCCAAATTGGGCAAAACTCGCTAAAATCAGAGTGACACAGGCTTAGCACTTCTTGCTGTCCAACTAAGATTGCGCCCTCTCTTCAGACTTTCAAATTGTAAGCTGGGATTCCTGTCAAAACAGGAGCGCAAATTAGTGGCGCTCAACGACAACATACTAGTTGAAACCTGCTCTCTACCTTGAGAGTGCTTCCACCATTACAAGAACAATTGATGAAAATATATAGTCTGGATATGGGATTCCAAGCAAACAAATCCAACATTTTTCGAGTTGACCAACGCTGCAGCGCTCCGACTCGCGAAAATTCCCCCTGAGAATGCTGCTGCTTCCATCCGTCAAAGATTATACCCACTCGAAAAATCGGTTGGATGACTGGAATTTCACCATGGCACCCATCAGATCAGTAATAAACTCATCTTCGATCGACTTAGCGTCGACATCCAGCTCTCCAGTAGGAACAAGGGAAGGAAAGGTCTCTACTGAATTTCTAAGGGGGCTGCAGGATGTCTACTGGAGTGATGACGAGGTAAGTTGCCCGTTTCAACAATCAGTGAGAAGGATACAGGGTAGAAGCAGATCTTATGACCTAGAGAGGGAGCTTGGATTGGTGGGCAGGGCCTGCTTTCGTTGCTGTTGCGTCTAGCTGTGTAGCAGAGGAAGGAATGCCTTTCCAGCCTCTTTTTGGAGCTGTTCCTCTCGACTTCCGAACTGAGTTCTGAGACTGACAGATTCATCTTTTCCTTCTTTTTCGATTGATACCCTGCTTATGGCCTGTTATCTTTCTGAAATCCATCCAGGACGAAACACCCGAATGCCCTCTGTGTATGGACGAAATGGACCTGTCCGACATCAACTTCAAGCCATGTCCCTGTGGATATCAGATATGTAGATTCTGCCACAATCACATCGTTGCCAACTTGAATCGACGGTGTCCAGCGTGTAGAAGGGAGTACACAGAAGAAGGTGTTGAGTTCATACCGGTGCCAGCTGATGAGTAAGTCAACCCGAACCTCTTTTTTTTAAGTCAAACTGCTCAGAGTTCATCTTCTCTCATCATGGGGGACTCTTCTCGGGCGATTCATTCTTTGGCGCTGTACTAATCGCTTTCCCTGCGCCTTCTTTTCCAACCCAGAATCAAGCGGCTGACGGCACAGAAAAAGGCGAAGCAGAAACTCAACAAGGAGTTGGAGGCCTTGGGAAGGACCAAGTATAAAGACGTCAGAGTTATTGTAAAGAACATGGTATACGTCGTTGGAATGAGCTTACCTGGGAACGGAGACGAGGTTTGTAGCACATTTTTTCTTCTCGACTTTTCAAGCCTCCTGCCACCTTGCCTACTCTCCTTCGAAGAACCAACGCTAACAAGCGTGTTTTTAATTTCTTTGGTACACCTTCAATGTTATTTTGGTGGTTCTCGTGTCCTCGGCTGCAACTTGGTCCTCAAAAACTCAAATAGCAACTTTCGACCCTGCGCTCAAACGACTACTTTGGCCAATACGGCAAAATATCGAAACTCATCCTTCACAAACGACCCAATTCATCATCTGGAGGAATCTACATTACTTACCTTCGTCGAGAAGATGCCTCTAGGGCCATCCATGCCCTGGACGGCTTTCCCTCTCCCACGAGTCCAGGGACGGTTCTGCGGGCGAGTTATGGTACGATGAAGTATTGCGAGCATTGGCTGAAAGGTGGGAAATGTGAGAGGATGGCTAATGGTGGGGAGTGCTTGAACTTGCATGACTGGGGTGAGGAGAGGGATTGTTTTACGAAAGAGGATCTGAGTACTCTGTGCGTTTGCTCAATTTTATTTGCTGTATCGCATCCTTCAATATACTGAACCGTTCTGGATGTTTCGGTTTGATTCACAGGAAACACACAATGAAGGATACCGAGCGATTGCAGAAGCCTCCGGCTTCGGCCTCTTTACCTCCCAAACCTTCTCAACTGGCGGGCAAAACCCGAGAGGACGGATCTTCTGACTGTAAGTTTATTATAATCCAATTAATTGATGATTTCTTTTTGATGTAAATTTTAATTCAAACGGTAGCCTCCGCTCTACCACGTACGGCGTCCTGGGCCGCAACTTCAACTTCCAAACCTACACCCACTGGACTTGCTGCCCTTCCACCTAATCCACTGAAAACTTCTCGTGGTGTTCCTCCTCCGAAAGCCCCTCGAGTTGTTCAGCCTCTTCCACCCCATGCACCACCTCCTGGCCTGCTGCCTTCGCCGCCACCTGTAGCAGCTACTCCTGTGACACCTGCGGCTGCACCAGCAGCAGCAAAGGATTCATCGTCATCCACAACAGCCAGTCCAGCAGTAACTGCTACAACAGCACCTTTGTCCCAGCAGTCGTCATCCTCTGGCAGCAAACAAACACCATCGTCCTCTCCCCCAGCCTCAACTTCAGCACAAGAATCTATCTCTTCTACCCCGAAGGCAACCACCTCACCGCCTGCTGTGGTTGTGGCAGAACCAACGGTCAATGGTTATACTGCAGCTCCAGTGTCGAGAAGTGCCTCACGTCAATCCTCGATCTCTTCAGCATCAGCTGTCCCGCCGTCATACCCACCTGGTCTTGGGCCATTGACCACAGCATCTTTGCCCTCCTCACCATCGCTTTCAGCACCACCACCGGGCTTATCACCAATTCCACTTCACGCTCCCCCGCCAGGACTTGGCCTGCCTCAACAACTTCCACAGCAACAACAATCATCACCTCACCAACATTATCAACCATCTTCTCAGATTCAAGCATTGGCTGATGAGATCACAGCTCGTCGAGAAGCTCCATACCCTCAATCTGACAAAGACATTCCCATCTTTCCTGATATTGAGAGACTATGGAACTGTTTCGACGATCCTGCTGGGTTCTCGTTTGAGTTACGATTTGAGGCGAGGAAGCAGCAGAGCGGGGATGGTACCTTCGCGTTTGGTCACGAAGCAGTCATCACGCCCAAGACTTATGAAGGCTCATTCGATCCATTCGGTGATGATGACATGAATCGCCCATCAACACCACACTCAGATTCAGCAGACACATACTCATCCGACCCTGCTCAAATGAAGAGGTCCAGATTTGATTTCGCACGCACCACACTAGCTTCGACTCGTCCTGCTATGGCTGGTCGAACACAAAGTCATTTGCTTCAAGGAGGAATGAGCCCTGCTCCCAGTCCTTTGGCCAAAGAAATCAGTCTTCCTTTGGGTATGGATGTGTATGGAAATGGTGTCAACAGTTCAAGACAACAGCAGAAACAACAGCATCATCAGGACGATGAAGACAGCAACACAGCAGCAATGATGCGTGGAATGACGATAGAGGAATCTCACCGACAGCAACAACAGAATGCAACCGACTCATTCTTGAGCTCCGGAGTCACAACATCGTCAGCAACCGGGGATAACGGCAGCTACATGTGGTCGTCCGCTGGAGGCGCTGCTGGTAACAAAGATTTGATGCGTTCATCTACCCCAGCTTCTACTGTCGCCTCTCATTTGGGTTCTAGTCGTCCTGGAGGGCTAGGAGGTGCTCATTCTAGACAGGCTTCATATAGTAGCAGCGTTCCAGCGGGAGCTCCTCCTCCTGGCCTTGGGTTCAACAAGACTGCCAACCATCTCCACCAGAACATTCAACAGCAACAACAGAATGCTAGCGGTGGCTGGATTGGAGGTCAGCAGCAACAAGCTGGTGGTTACTCCGCTCCTCAACAAAGCTACCAACCTACCTCCTACGCTGGAACTTCGGCTAGTCAAGCTCAAGCGCTGAAGGATATGCTTGGTATGGGAATGGGAATCAATGGAATGGGTTATGGACAGCATGGAAATGGTCAGTTCCTACCCAAGTCGTCTCCGTCAACCTTGGGTTCTATCAAAGTTGACCCATATGTGTTTTCTCCAGATCATCTCAATCAGAACATGCCTTTCCAAGATCCTGCCATTCTTCACTCTCGCATGTCCAATGTCAACCCACAGCAGCAACATGGATATGCTCAGCAACAAGGCCACTTCCATCAGGATCAACAAGGTGGGAGTTTCAACGATTACAACAGCTTCGGTGGACAACAACAACTGTCGGCTCAAGCTTTGGCTGCTCAATCTGGAATTAGTTCTGCTCGACTTCTTCAGCAGTTACAGCAAAGCGGGTCTTCATTTGCCAATGGTGTCGGTGGTCCATCGCCATCTCCACCTCCGGGTTCAGGAAATCGAT
Source organism: Krasilnikovozyma curviuscula (assembly GCA_014825775.1). NCBI lineage: Eukaryota > Fungi > Basidiomycota > Tremellomycetes > Cystofilobasidiales > Mrakiaceae > Krasilnikovozyma > Krasilnikovozyma curviuscula. The sequence goes on from MVAQ01000065.1 coordinate 47,145, forward strand.
ATTCGTCTAACCTCTCCTACATGAGAGGTTAAGACATCCGTGACGTTTTCGCTGCAGTTTCGTCGTTATCCTGTTCTTATTACATACTGTGTTCTCCCTCTTCAACTGTTCTTTGTCCTCCTACCTACCTAAACCTAGCTTTGCCTGTTTCTTCTCTCTTCCACTCGCACAATATCAATTTCTGTTTTAACTCTGATTTCTTCCTGAAACCTTGGCGTATGCAAGTTGACTAAGCATTTAATTTCAAAGAACTGGAACAGCTGCCTGATGTCTCGTTATCCGGAAATCTGCATACTGAAGAAGTTTTGCGAAAATGCTCCGTCTTCTCTCGCGTTTATGTACTCTGACGGGACCAAAGGATACCCGCTCGAATCAGGAAAAGAAAAATATCCTTTATAGCTGGGAATAGACTCAATCAGAGATCGACCCTTTCCATGAATCGTTTCAGTCCAATTTTCGCAACGCAAGTCTTGAATATCAATACAGGACGTAATAGGTCTAGGAAAAAAGAAACGGATATGAAAGCCAGATTGTAGTTTATATATAGAAGTGTCCGAGTACAGCACTGAGTCGTTGATTATAAAATGACAGGATAAGAAGTACCGAGGCAGTAAAGTGAGCGTTGAGAAAGGAGGATACCGTGACAGTCAATAGAATATCCTGTTACCAATGAAGAAGTACAAAGGAAGGTGGGTATAGAGCTACAATGAGCTCTAAAAAAAAGAGCGTTTTGGTTTATTTTTGTTGTTAAACCGTCAGCCTCTGCCCCCTTAACCTCTGACCTTCAATCCCCTCACACGCTCCAACAATGACCCCTTTCTGCTGAGACCAGAAGACTCGTCCTTCTTATAGCTACCGCTGCCACTACTTCCGAAGTACGAATTTCTTGACGAGCCAGGTTCGAAGTTGATAGCGCCGGGCACAGGGATTGGACTTGGAGCAGGTGGACTCTTCAGTGGTGGAGTATGGACTGTGGTGGTTGCATCAGCAAAGGGATTCTCATTATGATGATTCTCATCCGCAAGGGTTTGGCCAGATGGCAACCTAGGAAGGGACTTGTCTCTTGTGGACGATTTGGAGGGATAGGGTCTTCTCTCCCTCGCTTCCGGTGCGGGTACAGGGTCGTTGGCGAGAGCGTCTACAAAGACGAACGATTCAGAGGAGTTGGACTTATTGGTTGATTTACGAGAGAAGTAGTTGGGTCTGTTGGGGGATGTTGCCATAGGTGTCTGGTCGCTACCAGGGGTGAGATCTTCGGCATTAAGAGGTACGTTGGGGTTGTCCCTCATATTTTTGATTCGCTGGATGAGCGACTTGTTACGCTTCAAGCCTGACCCACCGTTACTCTCGCCATAGCCGTTGAGACCTGGTGATGGTGGACCCAGGCCAAAGGTCTTTGAGCTGCTTCGAGTCCTGCCGTGTGATGGGCGAAAGTTCTGAGATTGAGAGTGGCTGATGGTGTGTATTGGCTCGTCAACTGATAATGATATATAATGTCAGCAAGTCGATTGGTGAGGTTAATCCAGCTGAATGTGACTAACGAAGATCTTCCTGCGCGTCCGAGTCATTCGCGTTCACATCGTCACCAATCTCAACAATCCTGCCATCCTTCTTCGCTGGTGCTGAGCGACCTTCATGGCCATTCCAGATGCTAGAACTGGCACTAGCAAGTCCAGTCTCTCCCATTGGCTTCGAGCTAGCCGCCCATCCGAAGTCTTCAAACGGCCTGTCGAAGCGAGAGAAATCAGAACCACCGCAAATAGAGGGGGCAGAGGGGGGAAGGAAACTTGAAAAGGCAACTCACTCTGGATCTTGCACACCCCATGCACTAGCCAATGCGTTCTTCTGAGCTTTAGCACGACCGTTCATGTAATCTTCTTCCTTCGGGTCACTAGGACCAGGATTCGACAAACTTCTGAGTCGGTTCTTGAAGAACCCGCCGCCGGAAGGTGGAGCAGAACGTGGTACTGAAGATGAGCCAAAGAATAGCGAAGGAGTTGCTGAGTCGTATGAGGACGACACTTCTCTCTTTTGCGTGGCGTCTTTTTGGTCGGGGCTAAATGTCACCTGCACGGGCAAAGGTCGTCACCAAATGGAGAGGGGGAAAAGAAGGACAAAGTGAAGGGATGAGGTCGAATTCAAAAAAACAATTATCTGTATGATGTGAAGACTAACCTCTTGCATAGATTTCAACGTCTTAGTGGCCAAAGCGCTCAGTTTTCCGTTCAACGGTGCTTCCTGCGTTGAAAGGGGACCTTCAGATTGGAAGGCTCTCATTGGTGAGGTTCCTGTGTCAGTTCCTGTATTTCTTGAAGGGGCTGCAGCACTAGATGAAGGAAACATTTTGTGGGTCAGTCACAAAGGCACGGTCCTGTGTAAGAGTCAGCAAAGCCAAAACTCGCGAAACCGAGACTCACTCGTATGGTGAATCATGATGGAAAACTGGAGTCAACATCGTCAGTACTTCAACTCTGACTTTTAGAATAAGGAAAAAAGAACATCGTACCACCACCGAGCCACCCTGATTTATCAATGGAGTCGATCACGTCTGCGTGCCTCGACCCTTTCTTCTTCGATTTGTCCTTCACATTCTTGTCTTTGGTCGAACGATCTGGAGACGCAAAAGGGTTGGATGCTAATCGGCCAGTGGTCGGTGACAGGTCTGACTGAGACCTTCTGGGCAGCGGTGGACTGGGCAAGCGTGGAGACAATACAGATATTCAGCACCTCAATACGCATTCATGACAAGAGAGATGAGAAGTGGAAAACAAGATGATGAAAACATATCCTCAGGGAGGACGCTGTCCAGTTCGAGACTGATGTCTCGATTCCAGGAAGTCCTGCAGCAGGTTCTATGTGTTACAGCCCTGCAAACAATTGAACCGCCCACAGGGCAGAAACAGCGTCTCCCCTGCTCTCCCTTCCCTGCCAGGTATACCCCATCTATATCCTGCTCTGCTGTATAGCCCCCTGGTATATGAGACCATTTCCATTTCACGTCAAATTGGAGATTCTCCGGTGGAAATGGCCTGTTTGACGACGCTGCCCTCCTCCGGTGGATATGCTGGAAAGACTGCTTACCTAGACGGTTTCTTTGCTGTATCTTCCGTCATGCCTCTTCTGGCATGCTTGTCCTTTGTAGGGCTGACTGTTCGAATTGTGACTGCCTCCCTGACTTGGTTCAGAAACACATCGTCGTCCTTCCCTGGCACAGGAGGTGCTGACATTTCGGCTGGGGTTACCTCCTCCTGTCTGGCTGCTCGGTATCCTAGGGATTGTATACAGGTAATGCAGTTGCTTGAGAGGGATTGGATGCGAAAAGCTGAGTTCCCTGCTCAGGTTGAGTATCTGGCTGTGATTTTGGTCGAAGGCAGCCTTAGCTCTCGTTTGGCTGCATTCGACGACCTGGTTTTTAAGGTTCAATGACAGCCTCATTCAGAAAAATAAACAAGGGCGCCATTACCTTCCTGCCAGCCTATTCCAGAGACCATCTCTATTCACTATGCAGTATAGAGCTATAAACAGTTTTTGTCTCGTGGTCAAGTCAAGACCACACACGGATTGTGCACCACGGGGGACCGCCATCTGGCGAACGGCTTTTTTTTAGAGCTTCCACGCGTCGATCTCGCACAGTTGGCTCAGAAGGGAAGATGTATGATCAACATAAAGTGCTGGACGCGTTCAGCGAAGTGGAACGGTCTTTAGGTCGATGTGTGTCGTGTCGCCCGGGAGAGCAGAGAGCTGCGCCATTTCACCGGCTCACCGACGGCGCGCTTTTGCTCCATATCTCACATGATAGGTGGAAACAAACATAGATCTAAAGGTTTCACTAACCCCAAGGAGAAATAGGCCAGTAGCAACTTAAATACCACCTTTGGCCTCAGCCGAATCGCTCTTGCATGCTCCATCACATCTGCCTGTTCTTCATCTCACCGCCGTTCTCGCAATGATTTGGTCGGCTTTACTCTCACTTCTATTTACTCTGGTCGGTACTGTTACAGCAACACCCGCCAAGAGGTACCAAAAGATCATCTCTGGAGCAAAATACCCAGCCCCTCTCGTTCAAAAAAACGGCAGCAGCTGGAACACATCTGATGGCTTCTTCCCACACGATCCTTCTATCGTTCAGCGAGTTACAGATGGGAAATATTTTTTGTGTAAGTGTGCCTTGTTCGATCAAGTCGGCATTGGGTCTCATCAACCAATGTGTATTATCCGTCGGATTTTGCAACTGACCATCTTCCTCTCTCCTCGTTCAGTCCCCACTCACGGAAATGTCACTATCTTCCAAGCAGACTCCCTCGCGGGTCCATGGATCTACCAAGGAAAAGTACTTCCAGAAGGAAGCAAGATGGATTTCATCTCGGGAGACCCCTGGGCACCCGACGTCTCTTACTGGAATGGCACTTACTATTGCTACTGTGAATAGCTTCCGGCTCATCTGCGATTTCCCGAAATCTGATGTTTTGAATATCTGTCCAGATTGTGTGTCAACGTTTGGCAGTCAGAACTCTGCGATCGGTCTTGCCATCTCTCCTACCATGGAGCCAGGTACCTGGGAGGATCTGGGGATGATCATGAGGAGCAGTGACTCTTCACCTGCCGATTTGTTCAACAGCATTGATCCACACCTAGCGTTCAATCAATCTGGAAGTCCATTCCTCTTTTGGGGTAAGTAAAGCTCGTCTAGCCTGAACTCTTTCCCTTCCCTTTCGACTCTTCTCGTTTCTTAACTAATTTCTTTGTCTTCATGTACACCAAGGATCCTTCTGGAGCGACATCTTTTCTATCGAGCTTCGTTCCGATCTCAAGTCGATCCCGCTTTCCCTTTCTCCAACTCAAGTCAGCTTCAACAGCACCTCACTTCAAGCTGAAGAAGGGTCTTTTGTGTACTACCACGAGCCATATTTCCACTTGTTCGTGAGTGCTGGGACCTGTTGTGGATTCAACGCCTCGGCGCTGCCGTTGGCAGGCGTGGAATACCACATTTTGACTGGCAGATCAAAATCCATCCAAGGAGTAAGTCTCTCGCTCCATCAATACTTGCTAGTTTGTTGACCAAATTTCTTCTCATGTCTGTTGGACTCAAGCCATACGTCGATTCCAAGGGTGTGCCGATGCTGGAGAGCGGTGGTGACGTCCTTTTAGCTTCACATGGCGAGATGTGAGTCCTTCTATTGTCGCTTCAGCCACGATTTTATCTCAGAACACTAACTAGTACTGATTAAAAGCTATGCGCCTGGGGGGCAGGGCGTTATCTACGACAACACGACGGGATACGATCTGCTATATTATCATTATAAGTCTCCGTCATCACCAGTACCTTATGCTGATAACTATGCACAGCTTGGCGTCAACAAGATCGACTGGGTGAATGGATGGCCCAAGCTCATCGATTGGTAAAGGAATCACATCTGGTCTTCAGTAAATATATTGTGGGTCTGTTGCTAGCCTGTCAGAAGACTGCAGTCCTCACTCATAAAAGCTGCTATGCATGGTATAACTTATGACTTTTATATTTCGTTCAAGCTATGGTCTTCTAAGGTGATTATGTGGTACAAGTTCGATGAAGTCTAATGGGTGGTAAACCGTAATTTTTGGTGCGAAAGGAAAATAAAATCATAGCTGTTTATGTCTCCGCATTTAGAATCGGGAAATATCACGTCCGAAGAGAATGTTGAAACCCCCTGGTGATATGAAAGAAGACAATAATCAGTGTCCATTATGTGAAAGTCGCTGATTTGGATATCTTGGACTTACAGTATACACTCATCAACAATCTGTTTCTCCAACTCATAGCCATACCCCAGTAGGCACTTCTCCAGAGGAACCAAGCCAACGAACCAGCATCTTTACCCTTAATACCATCAACATCCTTCGATGTTCTGTCAATCATAGCACGCCATGAACCGAGGTAGACCATGGAACCCCTGGATCGGAGCTCGAATGGAGTTGGTGGGAGACCCTTAACAGCACCGTTCAAGTTGGCAGCAAGCTGAGTACCCTTCTGCCCAGCGACTGATAATGAAAAGAAATCGTTTGATAAGCTAAGACCTTATTTCCGCAAACCAGAATAAGGCAATCACGAACCTTGGGCGGTAGCTGGCATTCGCAAACCTTCAATCATACTGTTGTCACCAATGGCAAAGACATCTTCAATGATTTCGCCCTTCTCTCCGTCCTTCGAACGGAAAATGTTCATGTTGGCGTCGGTGATCAATGACTTTGATCTTGGGTCTTGGAAGACGTTTTTCATTCCGGCGATCAATGGGTTTGGTGAGAGACCAGTGGACCAAACGAGAAGACCGAATGGAACTAAAATGGAACACAACAATTGGTCATCCATGTTTGAGGGTTGTTCAGCGATCAAACCTTACCTTTTCCTTCACCCTCAATGTCCATCCAACCTTCACCGACCTCCTTCACTCGGGAGTTTGGCTTGATCTGGACGCCTTCACGGAGGAATTGCTTCATGGCATATTCTCTCAAAGACCTGAAAGAGCAGGCAACGTTGATACCGGAATCAGTTCAAAGATAAAAAAATAAAAAAAATAAAAAATCACGGCGAGGATACTCACTCTTCGAATGACAAGAGAATTCCTGGGGCAACGTCGTAGAGGGTGATAGTAGCGTAAGGAACCAGTTCAGGGTAGATTTTTTGCATATCGGAAACAATGAGATCGTGGAGTTCTCCAGAGAATTCGACACCCTATGCGAATCAAATTTTGTCAGGAAAAATCAGCCAACGCTGAGGAAGAGGGAGTTGGATTTATATGTATGAACTCACCGTTGGTCCTCCTCCAACGATACGGAAAGAAAGAAGGTCTCTCTTCTCCTTCTCCTTGATAAATGGCTGAGAAGCACGCTCGAAACACTTTTCACGTGAACACAAAAACAATGGTCAGCCAAATGTCTAACACCGCAGAAAGAACAAACTCTATATTGGGGAGATACTGACATCGAGGATACGTTTCCTGATAGCTCTAGCATCTCTAACATCCTTCAAGAAGTTGGCGTGTTCGTAAACGCCCTTGGTACCAAATGTAGCAGAGAAGCAGCCGACTGATACAACGAGCTTGTCGTACGAGATCATGAACTCTTCCGCCTTGGACTTGGCTTCATCTTCGACGAGAGATGGTCTAGAGGAAGTATTGGTGAGAGCCTTTCCTGAAGTAGCAGATGGTGGAATGGCGACGGCCGACACGACGTTGGGAGAGGTGGTAAGGGCAAGATCGACTGGGTTGGGAACGGAAGTTTGGAGAGTGATTTTCTTGGAGATTACGTCTGTGGAGTCGAAAATAAGCGTGGAGAGAGGGAGTCAAACAAAACTGAGATCAGCTTGTGCTACGAAAAGCAATTTTGCTCTCAAGAAAAAACCTGGAAATCTTACCGATATCTTCAGCTCTAGCTTGCAAGAACTTGATACCTTCGATTCTTCTAACTGGTTCAAGAGCAACTCTGAATTCAAGAGTTCCGACAGCAGTTGAGGCCAGCAATGGGGTGAAGGTAAAGTAACCAGTTGGAGAGATGACAGTCACGTCGTACTTCTTCTTGTCAATTTTGGAAGCCTAAAATCAGGCATCAAGAACCAGTAACACATTGATGGCCATGTCAGTAAGTGTACATGAGACGTGGTAAGCTCGTTATCGTCACAATATCATTGGCTCTCGCGAAACGGGATGAACAATCCTCCCAATGAGCGACGATAAAAAGGACCAGAAAAAAATCACAACGGCTAGTAATACAAAGAAGTGTACGCACAACAGTGTATCCTCCCCAACCAGTACCAAGAATGACAAGCTTCTCCTTCTTTCTGTTTTCACCAGCTGGGCCAATTGAGAAAGCACGAGCGTTGTAAACTCTGAGAGCTCCTGAAGTCGAGGTGGATGGCACTGAGGCAGCGAATCGAGAAGCTGATTGGCGAGACAACATCTTGAGACCACGACTTCTATCCGGTGGAAGTGTTGCAGAAAGAGATGGGGGTTGAATTTGTCTCCCAGGCAGAAATTCGTGAGGACGCAGGGAAGCAAAATTCACGGATTTCTTCTGCGGCAGGGCGACGCATCTCCGTTTTTATCCATCAACAACACAACAACACTGGTGTAGCAGGAAACAAATGACGTTAGTTTGCATTGCGCTCTTCTGGAGTTCCTGGAAGAGTGAAACGCCAAATTTTGAAAACAACAGCGAAAACGCGCCACGGTAAGAAGAGGGTAATTGATCCTAGGAAGAAAATCAATTCCCAGACAAAAAGAGCCCCTGTGACCATGTGAAATGTACTAATTTGATCGCATAGGAAACAAAGAGCAGAAATGGGAAACATCAATGAGGAGGGACGTACCGCATTTACTTTTGTAGCTGGAATGTCAACTGACGGACAGACTGCCATTGTTGTAACATCCTACTATCCTGTAGCCCAGAGGAGATTTTTATAGACGGTATCACTCTATCAAAAGATTGTCCAGTTTCACTGAGAAACGCAAGTCTCTTCCGGCTTCGCTGCGTTGGTTTGAACTCAAAGACGACATGTTAAGCCTTCTGATTGCCCTCTCAGCTAAGATGAGAAGCAATCATCTTAACTGAGTATCCCATATAGAGCCCATGGTATGTTCATCAGTTCGAGGGGTACTGAGATTGGATTGGAGAACGAGAAGGGTTGGGTGGGCGTTTGAAACTACGAGGAGGTGGGGAAAGAGCAAATGCCGCTGAGTAGACTCTAATTTTCTTGAAATAAAGGCAAGTCATCACAGAACGAATGTCTTCAACTGTAATGGAGCTACTCAGAGTTGGTGAGGAAGCAAGCCCCAGAAGCTTCAGGTTGTCATTAATTCTGCACCAAATCCTCACTTGCGCCGAGGAGAAAATACGAAACAACAAAAAGTACAAAGACACGGCACTACGTTCACTACACAATACTACATTTGAAAATTAGATACGAAAGATTGAAAGAGAATGGAAACCCAGACCACCGCCCAATGATAGGTACAGGTTTTGTTTTTGTTTCAGCATCAAGGCTCATAAAGGGCCGCACCACGCATCCATGCATTTGTCTCGCCCATAGACAACAACAAATCTTAGAGATCCATGCTTTACATGAGGAAGATACCCAATCGGGTAACGTTGTCTCTCCAAGTGGGACGTTCCACGCCGTTGTCCCTCTGGTACCAGCAGTTCTCAAGGACCTTGATGGCAAGATCAACATCAAAGCCTATGATGAAAAATCAGAAGAGTGGTGATTATCAGCTCTCTTTCCGAAAAGAGTTTAACGATATTCAGACGATCAGCACTCACAACAGTCTCTTCTGAAGGTTTCCACAATCGCCTTGATCTTCTGTCTACCCTGACGATCCATCATCATGTTACCAGAAATAATAGCGGGCCACATCAGGCTGACAACCAGTCCCAAGTTCTGAGAGCTCTTTTGAAGTAAGGTGATGATTAATTGAGCCGGAGTTTGGATAAGGGATGATGAATGAGGAAGTCCAAGAATCTCAGAGAAGATCAAGACCTATGCAAGGGAGAAAATGTGAGATGGTGAGTTGAAGAGAATGATTTGGCTTTAACTTGTTCCTGGACTAACCTGAGATTGCGATGCACTGATCAAGTTTCCAAGCTCCAGTCGACCCAGGTCGTTTCTACTCGCATCAACTTCCGAGAGATGGACATCCAGCTCTAGTAAAATGTCTCTACCGGTTTGTTGGATAAGAGGTAGCTCAGCTTCATCACCGTCGCCTCGCTGGATTCTCAGGACCGTTCCGATGAGTATGTTGACTCGATTCGTCAGCTCAAGCAAGCCTCGCGAAACGCCGAATGCTGATGACACAGTGTCCCAGTCTTGAGGATCAACAGTGAGCGAGTCCGGAGGAGCATAGTCGAACCAGAAGGGCTAAACATAAAGGACGCAAAGTCAGAAGCGGGTAGGATGAAATCGGATGAACAGACTAGACTCACTTCGAAAGCATGCAGCAAGATAGATGGGAGTGAACCAGTTCCAATGCTATACGATATGTCGATACATGCCATTGCTTCATTAAAAAATCAAGACGAATCAGTATTTCCAGAATTTATCGGCAAAGCGGAATTGAATCACGACATACCTTCCACCATCGTTCTAGTCCTCGAAAGAGCTTCTCTGTCACCCCCGACCTCAACCATCATCTTGCTCCTCTCCAGCATCTCCCTACACCCTCCTCGCATGCCAATTAGCTGCAAACCCGTCGCAAACGCCTTCTTCCAGCCACTGCCGCCACTCAGGCATTCGGCGATGCATAAACTGACACAGGTACTCAAAAGCGTGTCGCTCTGCTGATACGTCATTGACGCGCCCTGAAGAGCCAATGCAGTCCTGACTAAAGAATGAGAGCCTTCAATCAGGTTGACGGCAATCTTCTTCAGCCGTGTTTGGTTCTCATCCTCAACGGGTCCCGTCGGTGGAAGGGGGTCCGAGGTGCCGGACGGGGACTCAAACTCCAACGAGCCCCTCGAGAGATTCCAGATACTGCTTTGATGAATAGCAGCAATACTGAGGAGACTCATTGCAAGAGCGTCACTGCCAAAGGAGGCTCCTCGAGGGGTCGTGGTGATTTTAGAGAGCGGCAAGAAGAGCATTGGGCGGTGAGTTTGGGTCGTTGGTGGTGCGAGAGGTGCTGGAAGATATGGGATAGCTAGTGAGAGACGGGCACCGACAGTGATGAAATGCTGCATCAGCTGGCGCTCTTCCCGATCTGGATATGCGATGCTCAGTGCTTCAGAAGGGGTCTTCAACATCATGAATGTACCCAGATGACCGTTGGTGCTCGCTGAGCTGAGACTTATTCTATTGGGGATCGATTCGAAGGTGTGACTTTGCTGGGTTCGGCTGTTTGAGTTGTTGATATTCAGCTGGAGGTTGAGATTGGTGAATCCAATTGCTGTTGCACTACTTCCTGCACCACCTTCAAACCCATACACCCCATCACTATTGAAGCCGAATTGAGGAATGTACTGTTGTCCAGCGGCCTGGTAGTCTTCAGGTGTGAGAGCAACAATGGCGTTCTCTTGGTCATCCAAGATTTGGAATCTCGAGCTACCGGCACTCGAGGATGAAGGCTCACCAGGAGGACGACTTTCAAATAGGATAGAGTTGGGGAGGATGCCTATTGCTTGAGAGGGATCTTGAAATGCGTTCTTATCCGTTTGGCTGGGCGGGGAGCCTCCCTTTGAACCCGTATGTGGAGTGCTCGTACCGCTGCTGTTGCTGCTCCCTGCCACGGGCTGATATTGGCTTGACGTATTTGGGTTACTTAAAAGGTGCTGGTGTTGAATTGCGAGTTCTGTTATGGAAGGAGGGAGTGGTTTCGCTGCTGAACCCGATTGGGGTGGCCATGTACACTAACAAAGATAGAAGGCACAAATCAGGTCGGTCTCCATATTCTGGTGAAGAGATAATACTATATCTGACGAGAAAATATACTAACCTCTTTGTCTGCTATCGAGCACTGCAGATACAACAAACAAATTGCCAAGGGTCGGGGAAAGGAGACGGCACAAGTTTGAATGGAAAACGTTAGCGGCAGAATATGAGATGAAGACATAAAGAGAGCTCACCCTGAGACACCTCGGGTGCAGCTCATCACACTGAAAGGATAGGTATACCGAGAGAATTTTTTATACGGATCAGCCCATCAAATGTCGCTTATTCCAAAATAAATCGACTGGGGACGATGGGAAAAAGGTTCTTCTTCCTCTCACCTTATGCTTGGACTTTCGACACTGCAGGCAGCTAGCAAATGCATAGGAATCAGGTGTAAGTCCGCGAATTTGGGAGGAAAATCAAAACAAACACAAGAAGAAGGAAACAGCTCCTCACCCATTTCTCGTTCGTTTGAACTTCTGCTTCTTTGGCTCGCTAGAGTCAGCTTCTCTATCTGGTGACATGCTACTGGTCTACGGTAGGACAGAGCTCAGACCTCCTGTATCTCTGCCCAGCAAGGTAAAATTTGTCGAGGGAGGTGACGGTGAAAGTTGCAGGAACGCTAGCCATCGGGCGTTTTCCCTGTTGAAGCCGAGCAAGGATCCCTCTGTCGACTTAGTTACGCTTTTTCCCGGGCTCTTCTCAAGTCTTTTCAAATAAACAACAGAGGGAGACACTGTCTACTGAACTAGAGAGACACGGCGAGTTCTTCACTGCTGTAAGTTTGATTGATTCGAAGCTGAGATAGCGCCGACGACTTCACCAGAGCAAGCCGTAGTAAAGCATGAGAAACGAGCTTCATGACGAAAGTCTACAACTACACTGTGATTCCAGTGCTATCTAGCTAATCCTCTACTTCACACTTCTCTGTGTTAGCAATCGATATCTGTGAAAACAACATCTAGATGACATGGCAGCCTGCAAAAAGTGGCGTTTTTTACCCCACGCCGCTGGCGGCAGCCCTCCTACGAACATACGACCAAGTTTTGAGGCAGCGGAGAGGATGTAAGTTTACCCAGGGGGCGGCGAGGCTGTGGCTGCAGTCACCTTCAAGACCACGACGTCTAAAAAAAAAAGTTTGTTTATCGTCCCGGCCGATGGCACATTCTATTCTCGCATGGACACATGTCGACAGAGAGAGGCACTTGCATAATATGCGACCTGCGCAGGACGAACTGGCTTGATGGGATTTGTAAACAGCAATCTGGAGCAAGTCGAGAAGGAGTGCTACACCAATGATTTTCAGGGTAAGCGACCGAGTCGACGCCAGATAATGAAGGAGGGCGTTACAGAAGAAGCGACACCGCATTACAAGGATAGAACAAACTTTCAGCTTTCTTCAAGAAACTTTCTAAAGGACAGAACAGAAGGGGCAGCCAAGACTTGCACGATACTTGCACGACTTCGCCTCGACGAGAAAGTGAACAAAAGACCTTTCGTTAAATCTTAAAGGTACAGTTCATTCTTTGCTATGCTCGTGCTAATGTCAGTTTTAGATGTCACCTGCAGAGTGTGCAGAAGCGAGCGAGCGTCTGAAAACAGTGTTTACAAGCAAATGTCAATGAGAATCAGAAGGCGGTAGTATTTCAGCTTGTATCTGAATCCTCTATAGCGTAGTTGGTAGCGCGTGAGACTGTTACTCATGCCTGTTTCTAGAACAGTTCAAGCCACATCTCGAGGTCGGTGGTTCGAACCCACCTGGAGGAGTATTTTTTTTAGCACATTCTTGTGTTTTTCCTTTAGAAGATTATCACAGTTTCAATGCTTGTGCCCTGTTGCTCCCCCTTTCTACTCGTAAAGTTCGATTGTTTTTTTCAGGAATGTCTCCAAATATGTCACTCAAGATGTGAGCGAGCGATATTGTTACTCATTGTTTCGAATAATCGATGACACTTTGCGGTCTCGCCTGCTATTGAGTCTCATTTTCGAGGTTCTTCAGCTAGTACCTCAGAATATGGTTGTATATCACTTGATATGTCGAGAACCTTTACAGTCAGTTGTGGCGCCTTTCTGTACAGCGTTGAGCAAATGTAAACAACAGCCCAATCTCTTCACGTTCGGCTCTGAACTCAAAGTTTCTGAACCAACACCTCACCAAAAAATACCAAAAATAAATCAGTTCTCAAAGTTCGTCGATGCGATCACCTTAATCAAGAAGCATCATTTTCGTGCCTTATCTCGAAGACACCGCGCTCTCTCGCAACTGCCACCGACTTTCAGAGCTTGAAACCATGGAATCAGTTAAAGCTGTACCTTCTGTGCCATCGAAACCTCCAAGGAAGAGGGTGAAGCATGAAGAAGAAGAACTCGAACCTGGTATGGACAAAACTGCGACAAAGAGGCTCAAAGGGCTGCGAAATTGTGCGGAATGTCGACGGATGAAACTGAAGGTAAGACCCGTCAAATGGCTTCTTCTTGTCTAATTACTAACCACTTGTGAACAGTGTGATAGGGGTCTTCCATGCTCTAGCTGTGTGAAGAGAGGAGTCGCTGTAACCTGTCCAAATGGTGTCCTTTCAGTGTGTCCTCCCTCGCCCCTTCTGTGCTCAGTCCCCCTCGTCCCAGTCACTAATTCATACCACTACTATGTAGGTTGGTAAAGCAAAGAGACTGATCCTTGCTTCGACTGAGGTAAGCCCTCCGCCCATTCAAACTTACTGAATTGCTGGTCTCAACGACCGCCCTTTCCCTTCACAGGAGCTACACGCTCGAATATCAGCTCTCGAAGGAGCCTTAGCAGCTTCCCATGCTGTACATACCATTCAGCCTCATCCACTGCTCTTGGAATCGTTGTGCTACGTGGCGAGAGACAAGGATCCGTCTTCTTCGGGCTTGTTGAGTCTAGCTACACCAGCTGCAGCAAGAGTCCCACCACCGCCAGCACTCTCGTCGTCATCTTCAACAAATCATTCCCCACCGTCAGCTCAAAGTGAGGATCGCTATGATCACTCAGAACGTAGCTATCCAGGACCAAAACCAAGCGCCTCGGGAGAACCTCCAGACGAGTTCGACGAATTTGAAGAGGAAGAAACTACAGAAATCGATCAGGAAACGGTTGGAAAGTTGACGCTGCGTAAAGGAATGGGCGGAGATTCGTCTTACTTCGGTGGTTAGTCTCTTTGCAATCAATCCAACGGAACTTTCCTTATTGCCAAATCTCATTCTGCTCTTTGTCTATCTCCCAGGTGCCGCGGGACCCGCTTTCAGGATCCCAAGACGACAAGAAGATGTCTTCAAGATGTTCAATCCGGATGATAACCATAACCTCTCGAGCGATTATCCCTTCACTTCTGCCCCAATGGAGATAATCAAGACATCGATACCTGATCCAGCAACAGCCAGTCGACTGTGTGACATCTACTGGTCAAACGTTTCTTGGATGGCGGATATCGTCTCTCGCAAAACCTTTGAAACAGACTATATTCCATCTGTGTACGCAGCAGCAGGCATCGAAACGCATCCTCATAAGCTGGCGGTCTTCTTCATGATTCTGTCGCTTGGTTCCTTGTTTGACCTGGAGGCTCCTCCCTTTGTCTTGACGGTTAACAAAATGGCTACGGAGTTCTACGCCCTTGCGCGAGCTTCGTTGGCGAGTGCAAGCTCAGTCAGCATCGAACCCGCGTCAATTGCTCGTAGGTATTGGACTCTCTTCTCCCCCTATTCTCCACCTCTTGTCACTGAGATTGCTGTTATTTACATACAGAGATACAAGCGATTTTATTGATGGGCTCTTACCTTATGAGTGGTACACAGCTCACATTTGGGTGAGCCTAGCCTGTTGTTATTTCTTTGTGATCTGTCCGCCATAGACTGAATTCGGAAGTTTCTGATTTTTAGTTTGGAAACTTTCTGGCCTTTGCTTGGATTGGCTGTCCGAGCAGCACAAGCCGTGGGTCTTCATCGCGATGGCAGCCTTT
The DNA here is from genome assembly GCA_014825775.1 of Krasilnikovozyma curviuscula. Classification (NCBI taxonomy): domain Eukaryota; kingdom Fungi; phylum Basidiomycota; class Tremellomycetes; order Cystofilobasidiales; family Mrakiaceae; genus Krasilnikovozyma; species Krasilnikovozyma curviuscula. The sequence continues at coordinate 62,514 of MVAQ01000065.1, forward strand.
TCAACCTTTCAGAGTTTGAGACGAATGAACGGAGGACAGTCTTTTGGGAGCTCTACTCCTTGGATTCTCTCATGTACGGTGTTTTAGTAAATTTGTTGCTGGATCTTCCGTCTCACTCAACGCTGTTCCTGTTTGATACAGTTCTCAGCACATTGGCCGACCACGCGCCTTCTCAGACTTCACTATCGACACTCAACTGCCCCACATGCAAGATGACATTGGGTTTCATGTTCACAGGTACAGATTCCTTCAAATTGTTGGAAAACTAGTCGATGACAAAGCGAGGTGCAAACCTAGACCTTACAAAGTCATCATGGAGCTAGATCAAGAGATCAGAGATTGTAAGCCATTCCTCAACTAGGCTCCTTTTTTGTTCAGTCATTCTAACTCATGGTGCTCTCTCCCTTCAGTTCAAAACTCACTTCCACCTCAACTTCGTAACGACTACTTCGACTCTGAGGCATCTACCTCTGAAATCTGCCAGAGAGGTATCATGATTACCACCGTCAATGAAACTGTTCTCTCTTTGCACCGCGAGTATTTCACTATCGCTCTGCGAGATCATCCAGAGGAACCACTTAAATCAAGATATGGTAGAAGTTATGTTGCAGCTTTGGAAGCGTGTAAATGCCTGGTACTTGTTGTTCAAGACAATTTAAGATACACGAAGAGCCAAATTTGCCAAATGGCTCCGCGATTTGTAAGTGTGACAGCTCTCTACATTTTAGACATTTGCTGACGGTGTTCTGTCGTTTCGGACAGTGGCAATTTTGGTTGTCAAGTTACTCAGCTGCCATTGCATTGGCTGCTAACTGCATTCGAAGTCCTAAAAGTACTTTGTCAGTTGCTGCGTTCCAGGTATTGGATCTTGCAGTGCAGCTGTTTGCGATCGCTAGGTGAGCGGAGTAGTTCTGCTTGTCATACGCTGCTCCGGAAGATACTGACTGAGACATTAATGTGCTGTGGCATTTAGACCAGGACAGGGAGTGAGAGTATGCCGTACCAAGCTTGTCACGCTCCGTGATCTAGCTAGAGAGTCCATCTGCTTCTCAGTTTCCTCAGACACATCCGAAATCAACATGCTCATGGCTGCTGAGATGAGCAAAAGGCCAACTTCTCCGACGGCCACCACACCTTCAACGTTTGCAATGATATCGGAGCGCACCACTTATGTGCCTCAGGCTGAGGATCTTCCACCTCCACCAGCACCACCGTCACTGGAAATCAACAAAGAACCTATTTTTGCTCTCAGTACTCCCGCTGGATTTGATTCATTCCAAGAGGCTATGTTATTCTCTAAGGACTTTGTCGAGAACGGGAACTTAGGAGGAGAAGAGGATGATTTGGGTCTGTTCGCTGACCTGACAGCAATGGGCTCAATGGACTTCTCTGAAGTGTTCATTGGATCCGAACCTACTGTCGACAACAATTTTGACTGGAGCGTTTTCAGCTTTGACTGAGTTTATATATGTATATTTGATGTATTCCATTGGGTTTTTAGGCTCTATACACTCGTTCTCCAGATGCAAGACGTGAAAAGCAATCTTAGGTTTGACCACTCGCTACTCTCTGCCTGATGCTAGCCTTTGAAATTCAAGAAACAAGACGTTTATGAATACAGTCAATCATGATGGTGATTTTGTTTTGTTTATAAAGTGAGACAAACTCGGAGTGTCTAGAGGAGGAAAAGTTCGAGTCTCAGATAGAGGAAAAGGAGAGAAAAGATGCAAATAATGGCATGGGTATATTGTATTTGAGGAAAAAAGAATGTCCAGACGAAGTGGGGGTATGATGCAGATTGATAACGAATGGCGTGCAGAGCTGAAGATCTCGAGCAACTGCTTACAGCCAAGTGTAGTCAGAAGCCGCGAAATGCATAGTGTTCTTGAAGATGAGCGGTAATGCTGAAAGAAGAGATGAACCTCAGTGCCTTGACGACAAGGAAGGCAAGATGGCAGACGAAAACACAGCAACTTACCTATCAGTGCCACGAAGAAGCAAATGACCAGCAGGTAGAGTACTGAGTACTTGGCAACGATCTTTCTTCGGGAAGATCTCTGTTTGAAACTGTAGATTGGCGCACGAACTAATAGAAGATGAACGAGTCAGAACCAGAATGAGACAGACAGGTCAAACGGATATGTACTTTGTCGTGAAGGTCTCAACCAGAAGAGCATGGTAGAGTGAATCCTGTCAAAGAATGGCAGGAAGAGACATGGAGTCAAAACAGCCAAGAGGATATGGCAGCAGATGACTAAAATTTACGTGAAGCAAGTCAGTTGCTGGCTTTAGTAAAGGCGCGACTGCATCAAACTCACAATCGGCACTGAAAAGGCCCATCTCAACAAGTTTGACAATGAATTCACGCGCTGGTTGAGCCATAGCAGCTCCGCCAAGCCCTCTGTTGTACCAAACACCAGTCCACCAGGCTCTGTTGGTCTCGTCGTGCTTGAACTCTCGACTAAGGGGGGAACGAGGGTCAAAACCGAAGCTGATAAAGCTTACTAACAGATAATCAGAACACTCACGTTAAGAAGACAGAGATGAAGATCTTGTAGATGGCATTCTGAATCATCACGACAGCAAGCACGCCAAGGACGGCGTGGCTGGCATCCCAGGTTTCGAGGAACCAGAGCACCTCGAAGAAAGCGATCAAAACGATGACAGAGAGTGCGTGGACGACAGAGGCTTGAACAGCACCGAACTTGCTCCAACATCTCTGGACGGCTGGACCAATACACAGAGAGAAGAGGAAGAACGTAATTAACAAGGCCGCATTGACGACGATTGGGCCGAGGGCGATAACGAGTAGTCTCCTTAATCCGTTCACCTGAACACCATCCACAGGGAATCTAAAGAAACAGAAGCCAGATTTGAATATTGGAAAGGGAGGTATTTTGAGCAAGAGAAGTGGTGCTACTTACGATTTGATGAAGAGGTACGCAATAGTGAAGATGATGGCTTGACAGACTGGTCCAAGGATCTCGCTCAACAGAACAGTTCTCCAACTAGCTCTAGGAACATCTGAAGACAGCTTCTCGGATGGGTGACCGAGTCTCTTCTTCTTGAAACCAGTGATTCTTGTTCTGGAGAGTCGGCAGTATGAGACCCATGAGTTGGCATGAGTTCTGGAATTACCCCTGGACATCCAACGCAAGTATTCTCTGTAATCAATAATGAAGTCCGAGAAGGAGAACTGATGTGGGTTGAACAGGAATGGAGAGATAGCGAGGGCAAGTGTGGTGACCCTGATGCGAGGTGAGTGAAATTAGCCATCAGTAAGGAATCGAAAGACCGCATGCTTCATGAGAAAATACATACCAGAAATAGATCAGGTAAGGAGTCCAGAGCGTCATGGTCACATAGGTCAACATCTTCGAGAAACAAGCTGCGTCAGCCAGCAGTTCTCTAAGTCATATTGAGTTTGTAGCATTACTCACTAAGAGAGAACGCATTCCAAGGTAAATAGAAGGCCCGGCAAATCTACTATACAAAATCGCGAATGAAATTCTGGTGGTAGCGAAACCACGACCAGTGGCAATGTAACGAGCACCACCGAAGGACAAATTGCTGAGAATCGAGTTGGTGTAGATTTGGGTAGAGAAGACTTCGAAGACTGGACTGAGAGACATGAAATGCTTCGCCAAACGAATGAGGGCTCTTCCGGTACCACGCTCAGTAAGTTCTGTAACGAGAGCAAACGTCGATGAGAGCTGAGCTAAGAGCGAGACAGAATCTTTGAAACAAACCTTGTAAGAAGAGAGGCAAGAATGCAATCATAAACACAAGCAACGTCGAGATGATACATCTCTCGACCCAAGAGAACAAGGGGTCCAGATTGTAGCATCCATTCTGGTTAGGCAACAGGTTTCCAACAGTGTCGAATTTACAGATAAGCAACTCCTTGTTGAGGGTACCGAAGAAGACCACTGCAAAGGAGGTGATCAATGTACTGACCAAAGAACTACATAATCTGCCTAAAAGACTTACTGGTAAGCAAGATGAGTTGAACGGCAGTAATAACGAGAATGTTGTTGATGTGGAAACCAGGATGACCGTAGTAGAAAGTCAAGAACCTATCCATTGGCAATTGCGTTCCAAGGTAGTAGTACTCTCGTGAAAGCATCTGTTCACCCATACCAGTTCCGATTTTTGTCTGGAAATTCAAGATGGTACCGAAACCAAGATCTCTGCCTTTTCCGCACTGGGGAAGAGGATGGCAGGGTTGGTCAATTCCATGTTAAGTTTGAAATCTTGGACAGAAAAGCTTACCTGGTAGTACTCAGAATGCTTAATTCTTCCACCACGACCAAAGGCTGTCATACCAGCGTAGATATCCTCATTCAAATGCAGCCCCTTCTGAGCCTTGGAGACACCACCGCGAGTGTTCATGAAGATAGCGTTTAGGAAATCTGGATGACCATAATGGAGCTTTCCACCAATCCAAGAGAGTGAACGAGCAGCCATTGTACCGAATGTTTGTTCTTTTCCAGCGGCAACGTCACCGAGAACACCAATATTCTCAGAGAAAATGTATTCTCTGGCGCCCAAGATAGCAACTGGCTCCTTTTTGAATTCAGCGTGTCCCCATTGCGCGTAAGGAGATTGACCAGAGCCAGTGAATTCTTCGAATTCTCCTAAGACGTTTCGGATCTTGAGACATTCCTCCAAGTAGTTGTCTTGATTAGCATCAATCAATTGCAAGTATTCACCTCTGTAGAAGATCATGGCGTGGTTCTGGTTATCGCTCTTTCCGTCACCTGCAAAAAAAAACTTATCAGTGACAAGATTGTTGTATAAAGGAAACTGTCACCACATACCAAGAATTGGATTACCAGGAAGCTCGACACGGAACTTCGGACGACGACGACCATTGGGCATCAGTTCGGAGTGTCCATCAACCAAAGCGGAGAAGAGACGGGGCTCTCCTCCTTCACGACGAGGAGGCTCCTCATCCAAGTAGGCGATTTGAAGATCTGGGTAAGCACGGAGAAGGAACTCGGCATTCTCGTGTTCCTCCTTGTTGAACTTGGAGTATCTCTGCATAGAAACCAAGAACTTGAATTTCCTTCGAGACATTCTTTCCAATTCACGCTCCAAGCGATCAGTGTTGCCACCGAACAACTGGACAACCTCTGGGTTTTCAACACGGTAGAGCAATTTGATGGCCTTGGAGTAATTCATGAACCCAGAGACGGTTCTGTAAAGAGTTTGCGCACGCAGAGAAGCCCAAATACGGGTTCTAAGAGTGTACTCTGGAGCTGCCGACTTGAAACCAACGGTGTAGAATGGAATATCTTCGGTCTTCTTGGATTGACGCTTCTCGTTGGCATCGTCATTGAATGGGTAGTCACCATTTTCAAAAGGTGAGTTCTCTTCAGCAAGGATCTTAGTGTCCTTAACAAAGTTGTCCCATTCAACTGGAAGGATAAAAAAATTAGTTTGGAAATCATGATTGCAGGCGAAATACATGACCATACCTGGATGAAGCTGCTTCAAGTACTCGAGTAAAGTAACTCTGGTGTTCTGATCTTCTTCTCTGATAATTTCTCGAAGTGACAGTAAGATCTTCTCCGAGTAGTGTGGAACCAAAACGGTGAAAGTTGGCATGGCGTCAACAGGGAGAGGTTCTGGAATAGCCGTGGTGAGGGATTGAGCAAAGAAGCTGATTCTTCGTTCAGCCTCAGAACCCTTAGGGAAAAACTCCATCTTTCCACTGCTACCCTGAGAGAGGAAGAAGGGAGGAGCTCGGAGAGTACGCTTTCCTTCGACATCGGATTGGGACTGGTGGTAGAGCATCCTCTGGACGTGATCAATCGAGAGCAAATGCTCTCTGTACATCGAAATTATGATGGCGTTCCAAATTTGAGAGACGAGAACCTGCGAAATGCCTCATAGTCAGCTTCGACTCAACAGTGGATCACCGCAAGAACGTACCTTTGGCTTATACTTGATCTCCATATCAGCCGTGAAAAGCAACTTGGCGTAGATTCTCTTTGGGAGTCTGGTGTAGATCTCTTTCCATGGCGTCCAGATAGACATACCGAGGGCGAAAGATCTGCCAATAGAGAAGACAGTGTTCCAGATGACATACCTAAATCAAACCAAGAAGTCAGTGCGTTTTTACAAAAGCGGAGATGCGAATGCTACACACCAAAGGAAAGTATCTAAGAAGAACAAGCACAGGTCCATGACGAACATGATTGCGAGTGTGAAGTTGGTTTGGTTTTTGCAAAGAGCGTTACCGAACCAAGGATCGTTACAGTTCTGAACAACCATGTGGACCATAGCTCTAACGGGATCCTTGAAGGACAACGTCAAGAAGAAGTACGACTCTGTCAATTTACAGCCAAAAATGAGGACCCAAAGGGAGATTGAAGCAGCCCTTGGACCGCTGTCGAGCTTTGGATAAGAGGCGGTGAATGTTTGACTGGCGAGGTATTTTCTGGATCGACCGCTAACCCTATCTCCGAACCTATGAGGAGAGTATATTGGTTAACCGGCTGAATAAAAAAGATGAGGAAAAAGAACGTGAACCCACATTCTGCCGGAAGGCATGACGGAGAAGAGGACTGTGAAGAAGACAGAGAGACCGAACTGAACGATACCCAAGATCAAAGCGACAGTAGAGGTGGAATCGAATCCAGCAATGTACACAGTTGGACCGGCAGTGATACAGAGGATGACCAGAAGGAAGATGAGTCGACGAGTGAGGTGAGCAGTGTTGTTCCAGGTGGATGGCACGTAGGAGTATTCAAAGCAGGTCGCGAGGATCATGATGAAGGTGGAGACAGCTCCTCCCAAAGCAGTTGCTGACCAAGTCATAGCTCTCTCTGGAACGGTAGATCCAGATGGCGCGTAGATGGTTGGCGCGTTGTAGGCAGTGTAGTAGAAGAAGACGGAGATGTGCAGGATCCAGATACGATTGAAGTTGACGAGAAGGTGACCGTAACTTCTCTTTTCGAGATAAGTTTTAAAGAAAACGCGACTCCAGTCGATTTTGTCGAACTTCATGAACCTGCCACTGGGAGCGACGTCGACGAGACGCGTCTTCACACAGAAAAGGTTAGTTTTTCGAAGGGCCAGAGACATCATCAAAGCAAAGATATCTTACCTTGTCGGCTAATACAATTCGGGCAATACCTTCAGGGTACCAGAACAATTGATTGACATCGTCATAACCGATGACCTTGTTGTGGTCTCTTTCGCGCTTGACAAACTTCCCATCAATAACCTCGTAACTCTGATCTCTAATAAATCTGTAGAGAGGCTTGACGACAGTTCTCAAGTAGAGACCTTCTGGGACAGGTTCGATCCTGTTTTGACAGTCTGGTGAACGGTAGTAGTCATCGGCGCACCTGGGAGGGAGATGTTTTTAGCTACTGGTGTGTTACGTATGACGACGGTGACTGAAAATCTTACTTGAAGATAAAGCATAAGCACTCTGGCACGAATCTGACTTGCGCTGCCTCACCCTGGAAAGAGTACGAAAGCCGGCCAGCAAGTCAGTAACTCTCATGCGGATAGACACAGATATTGACGATGATGAAATTGGTAGACTCACCCAACACAAGAGGAAGAGAGCGACCTGTCTGAGACGATCGTACTGTGACATGTTATGCATAGCCTGTCTCCAACGATTGATGGCATTCTCAAGCGACTTTTCTCTAGCAGAAAGGCCTCTCTTCTTAGTTCCTTTTCGTTGAGGTGGACCGCTCTGAGCAGCTCCAATGGCATCGTCTAGATCCAACTGAGCTGCAAAGTACCACTTTCTGTAGTTGGCGTGTTCACCTGATTTTTATGAAGGATGACGTCGAAGAAAACAGGGGTTCGACGAGGGGAACACAGTCAGAAAGCGCGGGGCTGGTTTTGAAAAGAATATGAAACGTACCTCCAATGTAGTCAGCGTGCAGAGTCAACAGAGCTTGATTAGGAGTCATTCGTGATGCTCTCGAATCAAGTTGAATCATCAAGAAATCGAAAATATTGCGAGAAGAGTCCTTCTGGAAACCGAACTTGTTTGCCAAGTCGATCAACACGTCTTCGATTTCTTCTTTTGACAGAGGGATATTAGAGTCTTGAGTCCAGGATGGCTAGACGAACCAACACGATATGCGAATCAGATGGCATCAAAAGGGGTAAAGCGGAGGGGAGACGCACGTAAGGCTCGTTGTATCTGGCAGCTGAGGTCGTTCTGTGTGCATGAGAGTCGGTGAAAGTTGGTGAACTAGGAACGCTGACATCACTGGAGTAGAGACCACCCTTCTGAGGGGAGCTGCTAGCGTTGTAGTGCTCAGAGTGAGTCGAAACGGAGGCTGGTGGAGCTTGACCTTAGCGACAAGAAAATCAACTAAGTTTCAGTACAGACTTCTAACAAAGACAGTGGTCCTGTATCACGTGATAGCTTTATCCAACAGCCAAGGAATCTGCGTGCTTATACTCGCTGTTTCTCGAGGAGTTTCGCTCGCCGAATCGCGTGAACACCGCATAGCAAGCCTCACGACGAGACCAAGCCCAGCGGAAAAAAAGACATTTGGTTACTCACCGTTGTAGCTATGTCCCTCGCTGTGACCATCATAACTGCCAGCATATCCTCCAGTGACATTCACGTTGACTGGCTCTGGGCCAGCTCCATAAGGTCTCGAAGGATTGGGATAATTCTGATACTGCACAGGAGGCGCTCCTGGCCCACCCATTGGAGGATTGAACGGGTCTTGGTTGGGATTACCTCGAGATGGTTGGCGTGACGCCATGGCTAACACGAATGAAGCTGCTTAGAGAAGAGAACACTAAGAGAACGTGACTGTAAAGCAGGAGAAAAAAAAAGCAAGGCGAGCGTGGGCGTCAGTGACAAGCGCCTCGATTTCGAAAATCATATCACATCCATGGCTTTAACCAGGTTAACTCAGAGAACGACCCAGAGAGAGGGGTAGTATATCCGACAGTATTCAGGAGAAAATCCTGTATTTACCTGCTGCTGCTGTAACTCCTATCTGCTGGACGACGAGACCTGCTCCTGAGGCTTCCCTGAGAAATAGGGTGTGAATCGAACTACACAGACCCAGAAGGAACGAGAGCTTCTTCCTAGGGTTGTCCAAGCTAGCTCTGGCGTATTCCAAGCTACTCAGCAAGCTGAAAAGGGGAAGGGTAGAGAAAGAAAGGTGAGGGTGAGAAAGCAACTGAATGTTTTTTGAGGGTTCAGCGAAACTCTTCCTGCTGCGCGCCTCGTTATGACGGGTTAGTTGATCAAAAAATCTGCAGCACTTTTCTGAGTCCTACTGAGCACACTAGAGCTGCTGAAGATACGTTCAAGAATCTCTCTTTCCCTTTAGGTAACATCTATATAATTTTACAACATTTTTGTGTTTTTTTATTTTGCATCGCTTGGAATCGATCGCGGTTTCAGATGCTAGCAAACCGTTTCGCTGGAAAGCTTGAACGTGAGAAGGCGGGTCAGATCCATCACTTTGGGTGCGAGGGTTTGGCTGGCTTGCTGGCAACTGGAAAATATTGTGGACACAAAGAAAGCAAGTCTGAAGACGATGAAGGGGCCAGAAGCAATTATGCGACTGTGAGCGGCGCGTCCAAGCTTGCTGGTGGACCATGACAGGGGCAACCAGTGACTGATGGTGGCATTCGGCAGTCAGCATGTTGAAGAATAGCCATGCAGGAAGGTCTCAGCTGCCTGGAAAATATAAAGCGAACAGCTGTAAGCCATCGCAATGGCGTCGTAACTGTATTGCGCTTTTTGACGCGCTGCCTTACATGTCAGAGAAGCAAATGGAGAGAATAGCTGTAGAGTTGGCATGTCAATGCTTTTTTGAGGTGGAAACGCGTTGGCACCTCTTTAGCCATTTGCGAATGCACTGTGTGTTTCTCCGATCTCGGAATGGAAAAGTAATTCTCATACGTGACCCATCGTATTAAACTGGAAAATCACTTGTCACCAAATGACGTCTATATGGAGATGACCCATATTCAACTTAGTGACTAGTTCATCGGGGCAGACACGCGCTGCTTCATTGGCAGCGTGTTGCTGATGAAGTTGTGCAAAGCAGCTTCCAACAATCGCGATGCCCCATCTCTCAACAGACACATCTGCCTTCATACGATGGAAAGAGCTCAGGTAAACATCCATTTAAGATATGGGGAAAATAGGGCCCACCTAGCTTGTTGGTCACCATCTGTTCCTGAAGCCAGCCTGCGACTTATCTACCCTACGCCTCGCTCGCCTCCAAGACTTTCTCGATCCAAATTGCCCTCTCAATCTCTCCTAGCCCTAGTACCTTCCCTTCTTCTCCACCATCACTTTTCAACCCCTCCTGAACATCTTTGATCCTCCTGACAACCTCCCGATATTCCTTGACGTTGTACTTCAGATCCTTCCTGCTCCCCACACCCAATATCTCTACCGAAACTTCATCAGAGAAGAATGGCACCTGGTCTGGGTAAATTAACGAGAGGAGCAGCGAGCCGGTAGCTGGTCCGACACCCTTCAGTTCACAGATGGCGTCCAGAGCTGAATGAAGGTCCTCCTCTGATCCCCTTCCCGCACCTAACACCTCCAAAGCCTTCCGGGTCACACGATTGACATCCTTGTCCTCATTCTTCTTGATCAGACCTCGCAGCATTGGTCGATTTACCCCGAAGGTGAGCTTGAACTCCATAACGTCTACCAGCTCTTGACTGGTGAAGGATTGAGGTGATCTGGACTTAACAGATGCTGGGATTGTCGTATATGCTTTATTGTAGAGTTCTGAAAGGTATTTGGAGGAATGTTTCGGAGTGGAGAGAACTGGAAACACCTCGTTTAGCCGGGAGAGAGATTTGAGAAGCTTAATTGAGGTTCTGCTGGACATGCTGGGAGTGGACTTGAGTTTCTTCAATGGTTCAGTAGATGACGACTCTATGATTGAGTCTGATGTGCTTTTCCTCTTGGCCATGGTAGCGATAGAAAACGTGATGGTGGGTCTGGTCTGCCTTCAAGTTGACGCGTTGAAGGAAACGTCACATTTGTCCTCTGAAGCTAGAAAAGTGAGGGAGGCTCATTAAATAACTTTGTAGAGATGTCTCAAAGATATAGATTGGGCACATGCCATCGGATGATGCTCGGGTCTCGGTCTTTCTAAACACCCGTTGTCAGCTCCGAAAACATTATCACAACAAGCCGTTGTAGAATTACAAGATATATATCGAGCCCGGTGTCGTACCAAACTACAGCTACAGGATCACATTACCCCTTCCCCTCAACGCCAGGTAGGCTTGGTCACTTCCCGGTCCAAGGGTTTTGACAATCTCATATACCTCCTTCGAATGGTACCGTATCCCTGACTTCGGGTCTGTGTAAGGAGCTATTAGGCCGGTGATATCGCAGTATTTCTTGGCCGGGAGCAGAGAAGGCGGTGGGTGAAGAGTCGTATCTAAAGAGAGGGAAGGTCATCAGCACCAACGCGACCACCAACTTCAATACGCTAGTGAACTGACTTACACCCAATAGGGAACGCTTGCGAACCCGATAAAGTTTCTCCAGACTGGTCTACGACCATACTGCTACCAGATTGAGGTAGACGGACTACGCCTCGTTGCGCTTCAGCTTGGAGAACCTGTTTCGCTGGTTTCTGCTTCCTGTTCAGATTCTTGTTGTAATTAGGGTTCTTGAAGGGTCTGGGAGTGTAGAAGTACGACAGCTCTTCTGCTGTAGCCTGTGGTCGACGTATCAAAGGAAATATCACGAGAGAGGGGTTTGGTCCCTTTAGTACCTGGACGGGGAGTACTCAGTTGAATCAGTGCTTACAGGTTGAGAAGGTAAGCTTTGACTTTCACCTGCCATTGGCGTTCCAGAGATTCTCTCTGATTTGAATCTGCCGGAAGGGAGAGGTATCAGCCCAGGTTGTAGTTGAGCAAAGAGCAAGATTTACACTGACATTTTGTCCTGAATCAAATCCAAATAAATTACCTTATACAAGACCTGTGACACCAGGGGGCCAATTTGCGAATGATGTCCCAGTGGCGGTTGGTGGTTCTTTAGTTCCAGAAGACTGGCGATCTTCTTGCTGTTGTCCTCACTCGAACTTTCAACGTCAGAAAATGGCTATTCTCAGCTCTGAATAGAGATTGAACAGGTTGATATATCGCGTCTGTCTGTGTAGGGAGGAACCACTGCCTGTGTGGTACTTTGGGCGCTTTTCCCAGGTCAACAACAGCTGCAGCGATCAGTGGATCACTAGCAAAACTTTCAAAAGAACTTGACTTTCTAGCGATACTTTGGGGACTGGATTGTCTGCACAACAGGTAAGCTGGGTCTCTTCGCCAGTTTAGTCCAGGTGGTATCCATGCAACTTCGGTTAACAAATCCAGAAACATGTGGTCATTTTCCAGGGCCCTTCCTTCTTGACTCTAGACCCCTACCTACACCCCCCACCCCCCTCCCTCACACCATGTCAGAAATACCCAACATCGACATACCGCTAGGTATCCCATCTGTAGAACCTAGCTCTTCAGGGGGTAGCATCGCCTCATCCTCCCAGCATAACGCCGCGTCGGAAGAGACCCCATCATCGCTCACTGATCTAGAGGGCTGGATATGTCAGAGGAAGTTGCATCAGTCCATTAAGTGTCCCAAGACGGGTCTCAGAGTGTCGTTTGCGGAATTGGGGGATCCAAAGGGGGTACCGCTGCTCTATTGCCTCCCTTCAGGGAACTCGAGGTCTGCGAAAAGTTCTTCTCTGGTGAGCTTCAGCAGCTGAAAGGACTGATTCTGATGCTACTGTCTTTGTGTAGATACATTGCTTTCCCGCTGGACGGTGTGATGAATGCAAATGGAGTGCGGCTGATTGCGGTGGACAGGTATATGTTGATTTTGTTGGCTCAGCTGATCACACAAAGTACTCATCATTACTTCGCTTCACTTTTTCCAGACCAGGTGCAGGTGGAACTCCTCAAGTACCGCTTCTTGAAAGAATCGCCACTTCCTGCGGTACGTCAACATCTCCTTTCCAAAAACCTACATCTCTTTCGCTGACGGCTTCTCGTACCAACCTGAAGTCCTCATGGAATCTGTTCTCGAACATCTCCGAATCACAACGCTCACGGGTGTCCTCGTCTCCTCTGGTGGCATCTTCTATGCCCTGCATCTGGCGCTTCACCATGCGCACCTTTTCCCACCGAAGCGACCGCACCTCTACATGATGGTACCTTGGTATCCATCCCGAAACCCCTTCTCTCAGCCGCTAAACCTGGTCCCCACTGGTCTGATACAGGCTTCCGACAAAGCGCTGCCTTACCTGGAGCCTGTAATTGCGCGGCTGGATAGCGGCGTAGGGAAGCTCAGTAAGGTGTTTAGCAGCATCAGTTCGCCCTCTTCCACCGATGTGAAGAAAGAAGCCAAGGAAGCCGAGGTGCAGGATGTCTCCACTGGGTGATTATCCAGCGCATTCCTTCAATGTTCTTGAACTAACGCCTTCTTCGTCAATCAGATACTTCCCTCCCTACCAGCTATGGCCTGTGATGCACAGGTACATGATCGCTGAAGATCTTTTCTCGGGGACAAGAGATGAGTACATGCATTGTTTGAGTCGAGGAGGTTTGAACGTGGGTCAGGAGTGGTACAAGCAAATGCTCCAAGCAATAGCAGCTCAGCTTACGACAGATGAGAACAATGGGCCTCTAAGAATTCATGTTTGGTGGGGTGGAAAAGATGGGATGGTGAGTCCCCTTGACCCTCCTCACGCCTTGAGCTGATGTGAAGAATCTGATTTGGCTTTGACAGATTCCCAAAGCCGCAAGAGACGCGTTCAACAAACTTCTGACCTCCTTTCCTGATAAGATCATTACCACAATTCACGATAGTAAGTTATATTCTACAGTCTATGTTCTTTTCAAATCCTCACTGATTGATCCCTCTGCACAGACTATCCACACTGTGACCATAACAACATGCTCTCGAACAAAAGAGCCATGAGAGAGCTTATGAACATTCTGAAGACAACTGCGGAGGTTTCTGAGATAGAACGGAAGGAATTTGTTTGAGATGGTTAGAATGTATAGATGGTGGGCCGCCTTCATTGGGGACGTTTAGAAATCTTCTCCAACCGAAGGTAACAACTTTCTTTTGACATATTTATACAGAAAGGTGAAACTTGTGATACAGTCGAACTAGCTAAGAAAATATCAAAGCCTTCCTCTTCCAAGGGTAAAGGCTACAGAGCAAAAAAGCAAAGACCAACAAAAGGACGAGAAGTAGTTATCTACCTAAAAAGTCTATCTAGCGCTGCCATAATTCTGTTTGTAGTTCCCTCGAAATCTTCTTCCCAAACCTTCCTGTCCTTCCCGGCTGAGCCCTACCAGGCGGGCTCGCCACTTCTGCGGCCGTATTCCCATTCCGTTCGTCTGTACATGGTAATGCAATGTATTAAGTTGTCCAATTAGGTAGCGTGGTTAAATTGAGTATATTCTGTAAGATGCGTTTGTAAAAGGCTGAGGTCGTGAATCGTGATGGTTGGTGAAATCATTGGGGTTGTCGAGCGGGAAGTGGCAGAGTAATCCATGTTCAACGACATATTGAGACTGATTGGGAAAGGACGGGTTTGGTCTTAGTCTGTTCGAGAGAGCTCTCTGGGTGACAGGTTCAACTCAAAGGTCGTCTGCAGCAATGGGAAATGGGCAAAGTGACGAATTACGTGAGTAACGTATAACCCTGAGAAAAACTGCGCGAGGCGAACCCCAGGACGTAAACAGAAACTTTACGTCGCTTCGTTCGTGCCCCAACAAAACAAATCAAAGCAGACCGAAAACACTCACCTGCATCTTCTTCGTCGACACCAGCAGCTTCACACTCTGTCCACCTTTCTTGCCAGGCCTCTGGTTGATGGCGGGGGGACTTGGCTTTCGCTGAGTACCCATGTTGTCGCCGATCGAGCTCAGGGCCATCATGGGGCGTAACGGTTGGGATCTGGGGAAGGGTGGTGGACATTCGAGGTGTTTAATGGGAGGAGAGGACAGTGGGGAAGTCGCTGAACCGGTGGATGATGATGATGACCGCCGCAGTGGGAACGAAGTCGCACCGTGCTCAAACGACGTTGGATTCGACAGCAGCGAAGGGGATAGAGGAGCGTATGTTGCTAATTATCACAAAGCAAACACAAAGATGTCAGATCGAAGCCTGAAAATGGTCCTGAAAGCTGGACGAGATGAGATTCATCTCGATGTCTCATGAAGAAATGCTCACTCATGATAGCAGATCAAAAAAAATTGGGGATGAGGTGGTGAATGTATCGCTTGTTAATAAGAAGAAGGGGACTGGGTGTATGCTTGAGAGTGCGTGGGTGTTGAAGGCAGAACAGGCACGAAAATTCCAGCTGGGCACACGACGATTTTCGTTTCGTTGGGGCTGCCGCGACGGCGAAATTTCCCCAGCGCCTCCCCAGTGTGTTTACTTTTTCTTGCGGTAAACTTGTCCGACGATGTAAAAGCCCTGCAAGTGGCACATGATCAAATAAAAAAAGGATCTCGAACAGAAACCTATATGTCTACTAAGACGGCGTAAAGTCAACCCTCCTCTTCAGTATTTGCTGCAACTCTGCTCGATCAAGATCTTTCACGCCCAGCTCAGCCAGCGATGCTTCGTCTCCGTCAAAAGCGATCTGGATCGCTTTCGAGAACGACATTGGAGACCCACCACTAGACGCGGAAGCACCTTCAATTGATGTTATTGGGGTTGTAGCATGAAGAGGCAACTGGAGGATTTTAGCGACGCCCCTAAGCTTCTTCCAGGGCATCTCTGGTCTTCTGACCTGCCCCACCTCCAGGACACCTTTAGCTTCTAAACCAACGGCACACGCTTCAACCCATGCTTCGACCTCGCTCGCAAACTCTTGAGCGCCGAGAGGAGAGAACTTGGACCATCCAAAGTAGACTTCTCGTTGTAGTAAATGGGTCGAGATGATACTTGTAATTTGGCGATAGAGGACTGTGAGTTCCGAAGACGGGAAGTTCTGAGAGAGGTACGATAGGTGCGATGAGAGAGTCGTTAGGGGCAGTAGAAGCGTTGGGGCAAGAGTGAAGGGTGTATTTTCGGATTCCGCCGAGGTCGCAGTTTCAGAATCCCAACGTCTGGAGAACAAAGCAAGCAGGTGATCAGTTTGCTGCAACTTTGAAGAGTCCTGTCAAGATTTAGTGACTCTACCTTTTGAGATGTGGCCTCAAGTCGAGTTCAACCTCCTGTGTAATGTGTTTGATAATCATCTCCTCTGCTCTCTGCATCGTGTTTGAGTATTCCTTTGTGAGACTGTCAAAGATGAGTACATCGAGCGAGGCTGTGGTTGTAGAGGGCAGTGGAGGAAGGTATGGAGTTTTAGAAGCCTGAGCGCGTAACTCATTATCTGATTGTATGTCAGACCACAATTGCACAAAGAACTACATCATATGGAGAAACGTAGAGATCAGAATTATCCCAGAAGTGACGCGAAGGTATTTAAGACTCACCAACTCCTCTTCCCACTTCTTCAACACATCCAGCACCCACTTGGCACTCAAGTAAGCCTTTACCAACCTTCCCAATCCAGTAGTACCATTCATCTTTTCTCTTTCTCTGAATGCCAGCCCATCTGCTGTTGTGTGTCCAGCGAGAGAACCAGGAACAGCCCGAGCGAACGACGATGATACACTCTCGAAAGCGTTTAGGGTCGACGTTATTCGTGAGGAGTAGAGGGAGAGGAGAGGAAGCTGTAGGGTAATAAGGAAAAGGAACCGATGGTTAAGAGAGGGAAGCGGAGCATATCGCTCTGTTTTTGTTTTGTTTTTGGAGAGTGAAGCAGGATGTTTCGAGTTTAGCGACATAGACCATAGTCGAAGGGCAAGCAATGACCAAGACTGACCGGTAATACCCTCAATAAGCTCAACTAATCTCTTGGAGCTGACAGTTGGCCTAAACCTATCTTCTGTATTTGGCAACGCTGGATTGTACTCAAAGTTGTCGTCTCCATCAGCAAGGCCATTGCCCGCTCCATTGTCCTCTTCGTCGAGTTCTGAGGAAGTAAGGACTTGCCATGCGTTTGGAGACATCATGATGGTGCTGTACTGCGAGTCCAAAACTACCAATATCCGTTAGCATCAACCGCGGCGAGGTGCTTCCAAGTTGGAATCAGCTTACAGGTTTTCTCTCCCTCGAGCCACTTATCGAACCATTCCTGCCTTCCCAGAATCTCTTCAGCTAGCCCATTCCATTTCTTTCCATTGTTGATAATATAGCCCTCCTCTCTAATGCGAGCGTCGAACACGATTGTTTCGTAAATGGTATGAGCGAGCAGACTAGGATGAGGTAGTAAGACTGGGATTCGTGCCATAATTACAGAGAGTGGAAGTGGGAGGATGCTATGTATGAATTCAGACTGTATTTGAGACATGTGAGTGAGCCATGAACAAAGCAGAGTGAAAGGAAATTTGAGAAGTACCATTGGGTCGGTGGAGGAGAAACCACCTAGCTGCAGGAGAGGCCCAAACCACCTCGTCACCGTCCCACGTTGTTCATGGATAATGTTGAGGACGTGAGCGAAGACCCATTCAGGCTGTTTACGAAACGGATGCGACAGGCGTTAGTTGAGGAAAGTAAGAAGCAAATGTGAACGAGAGCTCACTTTATCAACCCTATTCGTCGATCGTTCACCTTCAAAATGGTACCTGAACCTGTCACTAATAGGTTTGATCAGTGCAGCGATTGCATAGATGTGACCTCGGCTTCCAAAGGAACCTGCGTCCACGCTTTTGCCGAGAGTTTGCAGCTCCAGGAGTTCGAGGAAGCGTTTGTTGAATTGAGATATCTGATCTTTTGAAGGGACTGGTAGTGTTGGTGACGGTGGTAACGGCCATGAGATGTCTTCTGACGCTTTGACGAGGTCACTGGGAATGCCGCCATGCAAGTGTTAGAGAGACTAACACAAATCGATACAGAGAGACAAAACACCCACTCGGAGCCTCTCTTTATTAGACCATCCCAAGTTTTGTCTCTAATGTCCCTGACGAGAGCCGACAAGCCTAGAGACTTTAGTTCAGGTGCGAGCTCAAGCGCAGATTCGATTTGTTGAATAGTTTGATGAAGAATGAGATAGGTTTCGAAGCTATCCTTAAGTGATATAGATGAGGAGAGAGCTGATAGAGTTTGTTCGCTGCAAAATGGCGAAAGGTGTCAAAATCAAAGGACATTTGTCTCTCGTCAACGTGAATGTGTGTTCGTACCTTAGTTCCAGAGCTCTTTCTACCACACCCAGGTATAGTCTAGCAAGCTTGTTCTCTTTTAACTTCTGATGACAATCCTCTAGCTCGCTAACCAGACTTTTGTTCGAGGACTCGTCCCTGAGAGTCTGGTAATCGTCCACGAGCTGGTGACGCTCGATTGAAAGGGAGGAGGAGAGGGAGAGGAAGGTTGTTGTTTTCTCCAACGAACTTCGAAGCAGTTGGGGCAATGCTGAAGTAGAGTCTTGGAGCTAGCGTAATGTCAGATTAGTATGCAGTCCATCACACACCTCGTGATTTCCATTCAGCGAAACCGCACCTTCGATTCGACCTCCTTCAACTCATTTTCGACCCGTTTCTTTTCGGACTGGAGCTTCCCTGATTCACCTAAGGACTTGAAAGTAGGGAATGAAGTGTTGAGGTAGATGTCGGCCTGCTGTTCAGATCTCTCTGCGAGAGAAGGGGGCGCTAAAAGCGCTGGAATCGCGTCTGCTGTCTCGAACGAAGTCATCCCAGCTACCAGATTGGTCTCCTATCCTATCGAGATTTACTCATTTCTGTTCAGCGTTCGAGAAAGTGATGTGGGTTGCCGTTCTCTTCGCAATTCGCTGGCCTCCATTGCTCTGCGGATTGATCTGTGGGCTTTGGTGGCGAGAGTCCAAAATTCTCAGCCGAGGACGTTGTCGAGTGAGGTCGAACCAACTCCAGCTCGACCCTCACACACTCCAAGATGACTCGATTTACTTCCATTGGTATCAAGAAAAAGAAGTACCATGCTTCAGCAGCTGAGGAAGCAGCTATCCAGGCCAACAACGAGGAATCCCTCGCCAAAGCGTCAGCCCCAGTTGAGCCAACCGCATCCACATCTGAAGCTCCAGCTGTTTTACAAAGGAAGAAGCAGAGAAGAGGTACAAGAGGAAGTAAAGACAAGAAGAGTAGAAAGTCAGGAGACGAAGGCGCTATCGAAGGACCTGTGGAACCTGATCAACCCTCAACAGCCTCGACGTCTAGTCAGCAGCATCCCACCGTCTCTGTCGCGGAAGCGCTTGCTGAAGCTGAATCTTCGAGAGCTCTTTTGGCTGGAAGGAAGACCATGGCAGGTCGTGACGCGCCCAAACCAGGTGAGAGCCCCGCGGATCATCAAAAGCGAATGGAAGTGGCCGCTGCTCTCAAGAGGGAGAAGAACAGGGAAAGAAGGAAGAAAGGTTGGTACTTTGGTCATGAATCCCCTTTGTCTTTCTGTCATCGCTAATGCTATGGCGCTGATTATTCAGATGAAGCCGCTCGACTTGTTGCGTCAGAACAGCGTCGTCTCAGTCGAATCGCAGAGAGAGACAGGAACACGACCTGTTATGCGTGTCGGGAGCAGGGACACAGTGCGCGAGACTGCCCTCGTGAATTGAAGGCTAGGCAGGATGAGTCGCTGCTGGAGAATGGTGGAGAAAAGCCGAAAAACAAGTCAGGTGTTGACATCAGGTTGACTGGAAGTGATACTGTCTCAATCTGTTATCGGTAAGAAGATTTATCGTATCTCTGTTGTTTCGTATGTTATGGCTAACATTCTGATGTCTATGTAGTTGCGGTTCTTCATCTCATTCTCTCAGCAGGTGTCCTGTCGTTGTCAATCACAAAAATCCGATGCCTTACGCCTCGTGCTTCGTCTGCTTGGAGAAGGGTCACCTGGCATCGAAATGCCCTCAGAACACGGACAGAGGTGCTTATCCAAATGGCGGTGGTGGATGCAAGTTTTGTGGTGGAAAGGACCATCTCATCAAGGACTGCAATGTCAGGAAAGATGGTGAGTGCAATCAACGCGGTCACCTCCACCATATAACCACGTTTACCAATAACATTTCTCTTAGCCCACGCTCTTGAAACCACTCTCTTGGAACCTTCTTCTGAGCCAACGCGAGCTTTGGGTGCCGATGAAGATGACTTCCACCAACTGAAACGAAAATCTCACCATTTCGACAAGGAAGAGAAGTTCGAGAAGGGGGTAGCTGGCAGGCCCACGGTCAGACGAAGGATCGAGGAGAAAGCAGCTGCTGTCCCGAAAAAGAAAGTAGTCGCTTTCTGAGTGCAAATAGTTTTATTGCTTTGTATTCAATTGTTTGTTTTGCTCCTTACTGCTTGCGGCGATCTTTCGCGCAGGCGCGCACCTCGAGACATTGGGATGAGAGACTTGCTGATTCTCTGTGCCACTTCCAGCAAGGATCATCCCATGTCCACCGGTCAATGTGCCCCCCTTGATACCCATAACGACCCTCGAAAGCGTGCCGGCTGGCCGACGACGACGAAACGCCTTCGCAAAAGGAAGTCGCCACCACTTACGTCGCGCGGGGAGACGCCCAAATGTTTCTGATTTCTCCCGTCGTCGAGCAATCTGCAGTCCGAGGGGGGATCAAACAGAGACCTGGTCTAAAAAAATTAGGACGCTCTTGGCTGTTTTACTATGGGACTCGCTCAATTACGCAAAAAACCTGCTCGATACAGCCCTCTTTCCCCGTCGAATCCTTGGTAGCGAAAGTCTTGCTCTCCTCATCTGCCGGACGACCTCGTTTTGGGCTGGAGCAAGTGTGTCACCAAGACTCTGTGCCCGTACAGGGGTCAAAGTGAGATCTTGTTGCATCCTTGGACGATCTCATTGCCATATGAAGCGTTAAATGGGTACTCCCTCGACGATGGGGTTTTTTTCCTCTCTTATAAAGACACATGCTGAAAGTCGACCTCCCTTTTTCCTAACTTCCAACAAGTTTCCTTCGTCGTTTCATTCCCAGTTTTGGGAACGTTCTTTTCTTCCCTCTCATTTTTTAAAAAGTTGCTCTGAGCACTAGTCACTCGTTTACATCTCTTTTCACCTGTCCTCCCAAGGACATCTTATTACCTCGCCCCCGTCCCCACCCTCTTCTTCTCATCCGTTGATATTACCTTGACTCAACATGAAGGCCACTGGACTCTATGCTGCATCCCTGGTCACTCTTCTAGCGACATCATCTTTCGCCACCGAAGAAAACAACACTGTCGACGTCGAACGCAGAGAAATTAGCGACAAGGCCCTCGAGGACAGGACTTTTAGTTGGTTGAGCGGAATCCTTTCTAGCGGGTACTCCTCTTCCGGCTCTTCTTCTAGCGGTCTCAGCTCCATTGAACAGCTCTGGCAAAACTTGTTGGGTGGCACTAATTACAACGGCAACTCGCTATCCAGCATTTGGGGCTTGAACTCGAGAGACAACGATCTCGACTGCTCTAGTGGAAGAGGTATCAGATTCGACCTTGGATCGAGCGACAAATGCAGTAAAACTGTCGGTGGTTCTGGTTTCTGGTGGGGCGACAAAGTGTGTTCCATCTTCACCATTCTATTTGTACTTCCACCGCTAATGGGTACTTGAAACCTTGTAGTCAGTCTGTCTTGCGTCTGGAGTTGGCTCTTCCAAGAGCTGCCCCAGTGGCCTCTCTTGCCCAGATGATGACAACTGGGTTTACTACAACCGAAACAGGTAAGCCGCAATGTTTTGTTTCTGCAGAGTCGCTTCAGTGTCGCTTCGCATCGCTGACTGTGTATCATTCGGGATCTTTCAGTGATGCTTACTGTGTTCCAAGAACTTCTGATGCTGCTTCCTACGGCGATGCTACCACTTGTAAAACTCAGGGCCACTACTGGAGTTGCGGATCGGCTGGAAAGCAGGTCTGCAAGCCCATCACCATCGGAGGCGCTTCCAAGGACACTGACTGCAAAGAGACCAATTCCTTCTTCTGGGACCACAAGGATACTTGCTGTAACAGTAAGACCACTGGTGGTACCTGCCCTTCAGGCAAGAGTTGCCCTGACAACTGGTAAGTCACAATGTTCGTTTTTGGCTTGCTCGTCAACGACGACTTACACCCACCTTCTCCACTGAATACAAAAGGATATGGGATCCTCTCCACCTTTTCTGTACTCCAAAGACTAAGACTGATAGCACCAACACCGGATGTTCCACTCTCGGTCACTTCTTCAGTTCCGGAGACACTTGCTGCAAAGGTGTCACCGTTGGTGGGGCTACGTCTTCTGACAAGTGCACTGATGACAATTCTGTCTGGTGGAAAGCTAAAAATACCTGCTGCAACAGTAAGACGAAACCTGGTACTCCTCCAACTGGAAAGAGCTGCCCAACCAACTGGTGAGTGCTGCTGCTACATCTCGTAGTCACCTGTACCTGAGTATCTGAGCTCACTCCTGTCGTTCATTTATTCCGATCTCAGGATCTGGGATCCTTTGAACCTGTTTTGCTCTCCAACTACCTCAGACGAGGGTAAGCGTGATACTCCAACCTGCACCGTCTCTGGAGTAAGTCCTTCAATCTCAACCTAGACAACGGGCTAGCATCTGACTTTTCTCCACGTTATCCCTCCACAGCATTCGTGGGACTCTTTGAACTTCTGTTGCACTGGATCCAGTTCTCCAAGCAATGGAAAATGTACCAACGGGCTCTTCCTATTCGGCCTCGTCAACATTTGTCTTCCTGACAACTTCAACGACGGAACCAGTAACAAGTGCCCTTCTCACTTGTCGTGCCCCTCTGGTTGGAACTACTCTTCCAAGTACGGTTACTGCGTCCCTTCGAACTCCGACTGCCAAAAATCTCCAACCTGCTCGACCTCAGGCCACTCCTGGTTCCCAGGCTACAAGTTCTGTACCACTCCTTCTTTCCCAGGTACAGATGTCGACTGCAAAGCCACCGGCTTACATTTCCACTGGAACTCGACCTGTAACTTGAACAACTACAACCCTGGAACTTCCTGCCCAGATACCGACAAGTCCTGCCCACAGAGTGAGAGGAGTTGTCTTAACATCTCACTAAATGCTAGTGACTGATTGTCGCTCTTCTTTCTTTAGATTGGTACTGGTCAACCACATCTAACACATGTGTTCCAACTGCCAGTAATTGCGCTCCAGCTCCTTCTGCCTGTTCGAACAGCGGTGTAAGTATCTGTGTTTTGCTTACCGTGACATCTGCACATTGGTCTAATATTCTCCTTCCTTCCGCTATAGCACTCTTGGGATTGGGATTGGCTCTTCTGTCACGATGTTATTATCCCACCAAACAACGGAAAGTGTTCAAAGAACCAATGGCTGTGGTCTTTCAAGAACCAATGTGTCTCCAACAGCTGCCCTGATCCAAAGACCACCTGCCCAACTGGAACCTCCTGCCCAGTCGGATGGTACTACCATGCCACTAAGAAGTACTGTTACCCAAGTTACCCGGGCTGCTCAACTCCAATTCCTCAATGTCAGAACACTCACCACTGGTGGGGCTCCAAGGACTGCTTCTGTTCTCCAAACGGTGCATCCCAACACGTCAAGAAGAGGAAGCGTGCTAGAGGAAATGTTCTCTCCACTCGCCCACTTGGAACGGTCGACAGTGCCAGATGCCCTGACAAGCTCACCGCCTGTCCAGTTGCTGACAGCCTAGAAGGTGGTTCCGCTTACGAGTGGTAAGTAGTTAATTATTCTTCTATACCCTGTTTAATTATACTGACCCTTACCGCATTATTCAGCATTGATCCACACACTGAACTCGAATCCTGCGGTGGTTGTGCTACTCTGGGTACAGGTGTAGACTGCACTGCCATCCCAGGTAGTCGTTCCGTCAGTTGTGAACTCGGTGTCTGCCAAGTCTACACGTGCTCTCCAGGTGAGCCTTTTCCAATAATGAATTCCATTGTGAAGTCACTGTTTTCTGACCCGTATTTCCTCTTTCCCTTCCAGGATACGTTCCAAGCATCGACGGACAGAAGTGTGTCCGAAGTAAAGCTTCCCTCTTGCAATCTCAGCACAAAAAAGCTCTCCGTGCTAAAGTTCACAGTTTCTAAACGTTGATGCTTTGCTATGAGGTTTTTTTTCTGCTCCTCCTTGTCGCTATATCCTGCTTCTCCTTTCCCTCTACCACATCTATAGATCTTGTTTGTTAGTTTTTTTTTCCTGTTGCCGGCGCACTCAGATTTTCTTCGCTCTTGTTTTCTTACTTGCTATATTCGTTTTACTTTAAGGGATCTCAGAAATCATTCTTTCGAAAGAAATGTCTTGAAAAGTTGGTGAAACCCTGGAGTTGCAGTTTGCTGCCACCATTCCAGTTGTGTAGTCACAGCTTACTCATTGTGGTTCAGTACCAGGTCGCAAGGGTAGAGAGAGGGAGTTTGTGACATTCGACAGGACACGCGGCGCAACAAGCAACGCGCTTGATTTTTACAGTTGCAATATAATATGGCTTGAACACAGTGTTTAGGGCATTGTTCGGCGCGTGTGGTGTAGTGGTATCACACTTGCTTCGGGTATTTTACGAATTTACCAGCGTTTAATAACGTTTGCAAGGGGTCCCTAGTTCGATCCCAGGCTCGCGCCCAGTTTTTGCCAGCCATTTGTTTTGGGGTTTCACTTTTTTTTTAAACCAGCAACTCTTACTGCTCTATTCTATGTCTCTTTGTGGTACTGTTTGCCTCTGTTAGTATTTTTCCAGGTAAGAACAGTCACGAAGGAGTCGCAAATCTACTAATTCCAAGAAGGAGTATGGAGAGCATTTGTGCAACTCAAAGTGTAGACAGAACTCTTTGGTCAACGTAACAGACGGATGGCTAGATAACAGGAGATGGGCTCAAAGAGGATGCAATCATGCATCCAAGCCCGGGGCGTACCTCCCATCGTCACTTTTTCCATCCCCTTGCCAATTGCTCTTGCTCCGCTGCAGCGCTTGTAAGTTTCCCATCTGATTGATAGATCCAACTCAACAGAATTGACAAGTTGTCGTTAAGATTCGTCCTAGACAGCTGTCCTTTCCCCCAAGCGTTCGTCATTCAGTCTCCGTATCACTATCAAGGAACTCCTGATCTCTTTTTGGGGCCGCCTTGGTAGTTAAAGAGGCTAGTGGGTTTGAAGGCTTGGTTAATATTGTGGTAAAGAGCCAAGACAAACAAGACTCTTTACCTCCCGTCGTCGCTTGAAGAGCTGGGCCTGACATCAACAGCAACACTTATCAGCGAAAGTATTGTTATTACTAAACAGGACAGCCCGGACGTACCCGTAGATTTTCCATTCTCGACATTCTTGGACAGCTCAGGTTTTGGAGGAGGTGGAACATCACCGCCGTCATCCGTGCTTGAATCGTCGATAAATTGCGATCGAGGAGCTCGTTTCTGTGAGGAGGAAGAAGCGGATATTTTTCCAAGAAGAGTTCTGGCAGGATGATTTGGGTTGGATACTGAAGTTGTCGATTTTGATTTAGATTGAGAATGACAGGGGCCAAGAAGATTTGGGTGCGCAGAAGCGTTTAGAGATAGAATATAAACTATTAACTCATAACTCCAATGACCAACAGACGGAAAAAGGAAAAGATAATCACCATCCTCGTCACTACTGCTATCCTCTAAGAAACCGCCATCGTTATCCTTCCTCCTTTTCTGCTGAGGATTCATAACGTCCATTTGCGCCACCCGTTTGCGGTTTTCTTTGGTCTCAATGGATGCTGGTGGGCGTTTATCTGCTGATTCTTCTTTTAAACGTTTGATTTCCGCCCGAAGGCTGAGAACTGGATAGATGGCAAGGGGATGATTAAGTCATCGCTGACTATGAGATGTTACAACTACCACCGTCGCGACTTACTTTCGGCTCTGTCTTTGGAATTGGAGCGGACGCTCATTGGCTTGCTTTCGACCAACTGTGAAAGGAGTAATAGAATTAGAGGCTATGCATAAACTAGCGCTCGACGAATGATGCGAAATCAGAACGTACCTGCCTGACTATAATTCCCAAAAGATTTTCTTTTGGATCAATATGAGAGAATGTGTTCAGGGGTAGCTCTAATTGCTGTTCTGAACCGACGACAAGCTGATTTTTGTTTCAAGTGCAGCGGTCGGTAAGAGGCACATTCGTATATAGCTCAAGGGCCAAACTTACAGAAACGCCACCTGAGACGAACTGCAGGTTCAGCATACCAGCTTGGAAGGAGTCAGTGATATGTTGAATTCTGGAAGAAACGAAGCATGAGTGGTGCTTATGTCCAGTCGCAGGCAAACTGAACCCTCCTTACAGGTCTTCTGTCGTATTGAAACCCGTCAAGCACTAAGGAATACCAACTTGTGAGGAAAGTCTCTCTAGATCAGTTCGCCTGAAACTCACTGGGCTCGCGATTCCGATTTCACCCTTCCAGTAATCGACTGACTTTCCATTGTCCGCTATTCCTACCAACATGATTTCCCAGCTGTACCCACC
Organism: Krasilnikovozyma curviuscula; assembly: GCA_014825775.1. NCBI lineage: Eukaryota > Fungi > Basidiomycota > Tremellomycetes > Cystofilobasidiales > Mrakiaceae > Krasilnikovozyma > Krasilnikovozyma curviuscula. Next base: position 88,987 of record MVAQ01000065.1, read on the forward strand.
CTCACAGCCTCTTGACCTGGCAACATAGTAACTAGCTTCTTTATCGCTGGGAGACAAGAATATGTTTTGAATCTGGTTGGGCAGGGAACTGAAGGAAAAGGTCATGATGCTGCTGAGTTCTCTTGATCCTTTAGGGCAGAGAATCCTTCTCAATCACCCGTCACTATTCAGCTGAGAAATTCGTAGGCCCATCCATACATTCCTGGAGAACTTTCGAATTTAAGGGAAATGTCGTTCAAATGAGGGTGAATCTGACGCAGTCAAGTCTTGCGACCTTTCCCTGGACGCTGAAGACGCCAGCTTAAACCAATTAATACTTTCAAAATGGCCAGCACTGCTTTATGAGCAGAGCATCAGAACCGATACGTATGCAGGTACTCCAAGATAGGGAAGATTCCACAGAGGATCTTTCCTTGGGGAAGAATGGGGTCGGAGCGAGGGAGTGGAAGACAACGATTAGTTTTTTTATCTTTGGGCTCATTAACAACGGTAAGACTATCAATACTATCTAACATCAGAAGCATTCTGACCTCGAATCTCTCTCTCTCAGTCCTATACGTGATTATCCTGTGGGTTTCCGCTGGCCAGATGTATTTCTGAAGAGGGTCACTGACTTTTGTTTCTTCTTTAGGTCTGCTGCACTAGACCTGGTGCCAGCTAATACTCCAAAGGGTCTTATAGCTCTATTTAACATCTTCCCGGCCCTAGTTGCCAAAGTAGGATGGCCTTACCTCTCGCGAGGAGAGGTCAGGTACTCTCGGCGGATAGCGTCGTGCATAGCCCTCAGTCTGGTTGGGATGATAGTAAGACTCGCTGAATATTAGCAGAGTATGAATATTAGACTGATCAGATCAAACTAGATCATCGCGGCCTCAAACTCTCTGAATCCGAGGTTATTGGGAATTTCACTGGCTTCTTTCTCGAGTGGACTCGGTGAACTCACATTCCTTCAACTTTCATCATCATACAATCCACGATTATCTCTTGGTGCATTCTCGTCTGGGACGGGGGGTGCTGGTATCGCAGGCGCTGGGATCTGGTGGATAGTCCGCAACTTGGGTGTCAAGGAAGGATTAGGGGTCACAACACCGCTACCTTTACTATTGGGGGTATCGTATTGGCTGATACTACCCCTTTCTTCTGTTAAATCACCGATGATGGAGGACGATCATCAGGAAGAAGAGTCGCTTTTACCTGAGGGGTCAGATTCAATCCACACCGCTGCAGCCAAAACACCAGAGGAGAAATTCTCTCTTTCCGTACGAGAGAAGTGGGAATTAGCCAAGCCGCTTCTTTTACCATTCAGTACGTCGATTCTCTTTCTAGCTCTATTTGCGGACTCTTGCTGATATCTACTCTTCCGGCAGTGACCCCACTTTTCTGTGTCTACACTTTTGAGTATACAATTAATCAGGTGAGCTTTTCGTTTTCATATTGCTGTCTTTTGAAGCAATCGCTACTCAACGTTGCGACATGGGTTCTGATGTTCTTTTATCGTTTCCGCCAATTGACAACTGCTTGTCGTTCGCAGGGGGTATCGCCAACCTTGCTTTACACTCCACCATCCTCCCCGCCTCTCTCTTGGGTAATCAAGACTCTTAGAGACTACTACCCCCTCTACCAACTTATCTACCAATCAACAGTGTTCATTTCAAGATCCTCACTGTCCCTTCACCTTCCACCTATCCCTTATGCGCTTTTACCAGTACCAGCAATCATCCAGTCATGCATCCTCTTGCTTCTTGTTCTTGAATCGCGATTCGCATTCATGGGGTTCGTTGGATGTTTGATGTGCATTGCGTTAGAAGGACTCTGTGGAGGGGCGGCGTACGTGAATGCGTTTTATTGGGTGGGTAAGAAATACGAGGATGACGGGGAGAACGAGGTGGATAAAATGAGATTGACTCAAGTTCGAGAGTGAGTATTTCACTCGATAATCATCCCCTCGCGAGGTCTGCTGACAACAAATGCTATGAACTCCACAGGTTCAGAATAGGTGCCATAGGTGGTAAGTTCACCTACTCAAGCTCTCATATGTACTACAACATTTTCTGATGATCAACTATTAGCCGCCGACTCCTTTGGAATCCTCTTTGCTAGTCTAATCGCAATGCCGCTCGAGCTTAGTCTGTGTGATGCTCAAGTTAACGTAGGCCGTGACTTCTGCCGAACGATATGAACCTGACATATTCTAGAGGGAAGAAAAACACACTACTATCCGTATTCCGCTCTCTATAGCCGTCCGTAGATGCTCAGTTAGCAATGCATGACAGCCGCTGAAGCAAGAAGGCGACATCCAAGAAAGGTGTGCTCAAGTTGAGTGCCCAGGCTCCTGTAGAAACAAGGCATCAGAAACTACTAGCACACGCGCCAAACAGTGCTACAGTGCCGAAGCAATAGAATGATGTGGAAAATCAAGCGCGTGCCCGTCACGCCACCCGCCCGGTCAAAAGTCGCAAACCCCGTCTCTCTGTGCCATTGCGACCTGGCAGTGAACCACAACCACCGCACAGTATTTAGGAACTGGAGGTCTTTTCTTATTAATTCTACATCTTTCCAGTCCTGACTCTATGGTTAGTACCGACACTCTCGAAGAGGTAGTACCCCACACTGTCGCCCAAGTGCGTTCTAGGGTTCAGGGCAGCCCCTCATTGCTTATTGAGCAGCGCCATCGCAATGCATGCTTGCTTCAAACAAATGAAAAGATCCACTTAACAGCATGCTTCAAAATATACCTCGCTGCAAAACAAGACTGATCTATGCAAGCAAATCCTCCACAACTCTATCATCAGAGATATTCTTGACGTTATTGCCTCGGTAGTTTATGCGACGTAGCACATCAATCTGAAAAGGAAGGAGACAGATTTCTTTAGCCTTCTGGGAAAGAGGTTGAACGCAAATGAGCGAGACTCACAACCTTGCTCCTCTCGAAACCCATCTGTGTGGCCCAAAATAAGCGCAGTCAGCATAACGGACAATAAGAAGCCCTTCACAGCAAGAACTCACGTTTGTGAACTTCTCAACATCTCCCACCGACAAACCCGCTAATGCTATCTCCGAATCACCTTTACTTCCTGCCACGGCTTTGGGAACAAGACTCGCTTTGCCCTTCTCAGGGGGCGCTCCGGCGTACGCCTGTGCCCAATAGCGAGCTGTCGAGTTGAAGGATTCTCTTGAGGTGAGGTAGTGTTTGGCGACTTCGGCATCTTGAGGATCGTTAGGCTTTGGGAGCGCAACCCAGAATTAACATCAGCGAACAGATGTTATTAGAAATGATTCAGACGTACCTCTGGACTACACAGCAGCGATTGAAGGGAGATTAGAGTCGATTTGAGAGTGAGAACGGGCGACCATTGATCTTTCTGGTAAGTCGTAAAGTGAAGGTGGGCGTCAGTCTGGTGAGCGTTGTCGCTGCTTTTTTTTGGATTGACACCAAAGAACTGACCAGTATATCTAAGCAGATAGCACCCTACAGTATAATTCTGATCAGAGAGATCAAACTAATTTTCAGATGAGAAGAATGGCTTACAGATTGCGAAGAAACGTTGGGGTCTGTCATACCAAGAAAGAACAAACAGTCAGATCTTGCTGCTTTAGCTGAATGGGCAGAGAAGACGTACGATACAGTTTCCTACATTTCAGATAGTACAATCAGCTTTCGAAATATGCACACAGCTCCAGAGAAGAAAGGAAAGGGACCTACGTTATAAACTTCATTTTCATAGGCTGGAAAGGGTACTGGTCGGGAACGACAATATCCTACAATATTTATACCTCATCCATCAGCATCCATCAGTTAGCTACTTACCTAGCACGTCTACTCACAACTTCGTACAGACCGCCTTCGTACGGGGTGTCGGCCTGACACACGAGTCGCCATTGAACGTGTCAGCGAAACTTCCTTTCTGAAGCTTCGCAGCAGTGAAATCACTCACAGGTCCAGTGAAAGATCCAAGGAGATGAAAAGGCGATTCATCTATGAGGTCAAGGCGCAAGTCAGTGAATGGAACTTGCTAGAGCTACCCACCAATTGGTGACCAGGGAAATGGAACAGCTGGAGCTTGCCTATCACTAAAAACAGAAGATTCGTCAGACAAATAGCACATTGAACATTAGAACGAGAAACTTACTGGCTATCTTTATTTTTGTTGTCCTGTCCTTCTGACAATCTTCAAATTGAAGAGACCGGTCGGTCAATAACCATCCCAACGATGAACAGCTAATCCTACCAGAGTAATCTTACCTGAAATTTCCTTCTGGATTCTCCTCAGTCGAGCGTCTGACATAGCCGCAAAGTAGCAGGGTGGAAATGATTAAAGGGGCAAGAAGGGGGTGGTAGACGAGCGCAACCCTCCGATCGACCAGGCGAGCTTGCTCGTGCGATTCACAGCGTGGCGCAAAGTCAAGCTTATGAGATGAAGATTAGTGATTATTTCTAATGGAAAGTATGAGATTCGAAATGGATTAGGTAGATAAAGAAAGCAATGTGTGTGTGTTTACAAAAGGAATCTATGCTGTCCAGTTTAAGATCAAAATACAGAAGTACCGTTGCAAAGACAAGATTACAAGCCCAAAATGATTCTTCGATGCGCAAATACGCCAGAAGGGTTTGATTTAACTTACATTCTCATTGTCATAAATGGTGGGAGTTTTTTGAGCTTGAACGAGGGCTTAAGTTGACCAGTTTGAGGTTTGGATGGGAAGACAAACCAGATAGCTGTCATGACGGAGAGAATTCCAAGCACAAAGGGCATGATGACTCGAATACCACTAGCAGTAGCCAGAGCACCTGCATAAGGGAAGTAACGGTGTTAGCAGAGCAACGCCAGTAGAGACTTTGAGGGGAGATCGCCAATCGCTTACCAGTGGCGAATGGCAGAATTGCACCTCCTACACTGGCCGATGCTGACATGAATGAGAGAGCGTTCATACAGATTTCTGGTGGAAACATTCGAGCTGAAAGAAGAAATATCAAGCAAAAGCGCAAGGTTAGGTTAGGTTGTCAGTGAGTTGACGGAAGGCCTGGAGATGCTTCGACTTACAAGCTAAGTTGACACTCGTCGGGAAAATAGGAGCCAGACAGAGGCCAATGATGGACACCGCAACGGCATCTGCAATAACCGATGGGATAAACCAGATGATGAAAGTCATGGCGATGCAAGTTACTAGGACGAACAGAGAAATCATTAGCAATGATCAGAAAGAACTCAGGAGGACTCAATCTCACGAAGATACACATGAACAAGCCACTTCTCCACTGTCAATCCCAAGAAAGGCGACAAAAAGCCCATTATCAACCGACCTGCCGCTAAGCCACCCCAGAAGCCAGAAGCAACGTATCCTGTACTGCCAGGTGACCCGTGTCGAACAGTCTCGAGGAAACTGACTATCCAGCCTCCGACAGTAGTTTCTGAGCCGGTGTAGAAGCAGAGGAATACGCAGAAGATCCATACGTACTAGTGGACCAAGGAGAAAGCGGCCGTCAGCTTCCTGTTGACC
>MVAQ01000066.1:0-93632 GCA_014825775.1 Krasilnikovozyma curviuscula
CGCATCACCTCCGGAAACCACACGCTCTCGTTCCATCTCTCCCCCTCCCTCCCAACACTTACATTTCCAACCAATGTAGAGGCGTACCAGCGGCAGATTTGCTCCGCGCAGCTCACGCTTTATGCCGGAGAGGCGTTTTTCAGGCACGACGGCGTAGGAGCGTACCCTACTTTCTCCATGGACGGTTCCATACCTCTCAGGCCAACAAGCGAGGCGTGCCTGATGAGAATGGTTGCGACGGACGGGTTTTGCAGTGTTTGCTTAGAGAAGTTGTGGTTGAACCTCTTGCAAAGGATCGTTAGTTTTGTTGTCTCATCTACTTCACGAGGGCTGCCCGCCCGCTGACTTGGGTTCCTTTTTTTTTTTTGGCGCCGATAGTCTTTGATCGATGATCTTTCCATCACTCACCTCTCCAACTCAAGCACTGCCTTGAACTTAACCTTGCTCCCCGTCGCCCGGTTCCGCCCTACGCCGATCGCATACGAGGACTACACCATCATCTGGTCCTTGAACGCTACTGTCCAACCGCAGTACACCAACATGACGTATATCCCTGACGCTGGACTTGGACTATGGGAGGTCGACGTGAGATTCACGACAAGGGAGGTGAGGGTGGATAAGGATGGTTGGACTGGCGCGAAGGCAGTCGTAGTCGTGGGATAATTGATACTGAGCTTTAGTTATGAAGAACTTCATGGCGAAGGCATAGCTGATAAGAGGGCGATTTTTTGTGTGTTTGTTTTTGTCTGTTCCGGATAAGAGTGCACCGACAGTTGAAACTCTAATTTTGATCTAATTGACGACGCGACAGGCAGCGTGAGTAACTTTTCCGCCATCAACGCGTCTAGGCCATTTTGCTGTAACACAACACCACCCGTCTTCAACTCCCAACTGGTCCTTTGCATTCAGTACCCACTTGAGCATCTCGAACAACAGCAGCGAGGGAGTGACAGCCCATTCATTACTCCACAAAATCTCTCTCATCTACCCCGCGAAAGTCTCACAGAACGTTTTTACCAATTGCAGCGTGTCCAAGGGCGCCCGTTTCGATTTACCACCGTTTGTTCTTGTTAGCTCAACCACCAAAGACACCATCTTACGTCCGCCTTGAAAAAGCTCTTGCTAGTCAGCGAAACAGAGATTGTGGTCATACGTGTCGTTGGACTGGGCAAATCAAGTCGCGTCTGAGTCCAATCGCAGGATTTCGGTTACTCGATTTATGAAAGCAGGATTGCAGGTAAGTCTTTTCTCTGCTTTTCAATTCATCTACCTTCTCACATCTCATATGTTGCGCTTGCTGAGAAGAGCCCAGCTGCTTTCAAATCGTGTGCATTCACAAATTTTTGTTGAACGCCCACTTGCTCCGTACTGCGGAAAAACGACTGTCAATACTCTCCGACTCACGAAATTCTTACTCAAGCTCCCCTCCCCCTCTTCTCCCCAATAATAATACCAAGAGGATTTTCTTCTCTCTCTCTCTCTTTGTCAAAGATCCATCTTTACCACCTACATCATCGACACCAACTCTGGAACTGATTGTCTCACATAGAGTTTACTAGCTAACACCACTCAGTGACATGATCTCGCTTCTATTCCTCCTCATCAACATACTCCCTTTGACTCGAGCTCTCAACTGGACGTCGACACGCTCCCAGCCTGCCTTCTCTGTCGCCGGCGGTGAGAAGATACGAGGTGTCAATCTCGGGGGCTGGTTCATACTCGAAGCGTGGGAGCAGCCTGATTTGTTCTTGGAGAGCCCATTGGATCAGTACGATGTTCCTGATGAGTGAGTTTTGATTTTTGAAACTTGCTGAAGTTTCAGTTCGACTGATGTTGCAGCATTACTCTGGATTTTTTTCGCCTCGTCGCGCTGGGATTAGATGGCACTACTGCAACATCCTTGGAAAAACAGAATGCGAAAAGAGACTTGATGCTCATTGGTCTACTTGGATAAACGAATCTGACTTCAAGCAGATTGCAGCGCTTGGGTTGAACGCTGTTCGGATACCGATTGGTAGGCTTTTTTTTCTTTTGGCATCTCCCACCTTCTTCAAAGACTGATCCCCAATCTTTCATTTTTTACCTAGGCTATTGGTCGTTGGACCTGCAGGAAGAACCTTACGTCCATGGCGCGCTAGCATATCTCCTCAAATCACTGACTTGGGCAAAGACCTACAACCTCGACGTGATGGTCGACTTACATGGCCTACCTGGATCACAGAATGGCCAGGATAGTAGGTTTCTTCTATATACTCGTCTCATGTATAGTAGAAGTAGCCTCTGACTGTGCTGGTTGACTTGGGTTAGATTCTGGGCTTTATGGAGATATCCTCTGGCACACCAACACTTCTAATATCGACAGGTCGCTGAATGCTCTGAAGTTGCTCACTGCAAATGTCACTGATCCCATCTACGGTGGGGTTGTGAAGGCGATTGAAGGTAATGTTCTCTACTACGTGAGATGCTGTGGGTGGTTGTCTAACGCTGTTCCCTCTTCGATCTCGCATCTTATCGTCATAATAGTCATCAATGAGCCTTACCTACAAAGTACCTACTCCTACGCTATCCCCTGGGAAACACTCGCAGAGTACTACGTGAGCGCCTACAACACTGTGCGCGCGGCGGACCAGGGCGATCAAGAAGTCATGATCGTATTCCACGACGCGTTCCAGCCGGTGAACAACTGGCAATACTTTTTCACCAACACGTCCCTTGGTGGGAGCTGGGAAGGCGGGTTCGGGCTCGACACACATCAGTACCTTGCCTTTGGGTCCGATGCGACGGCGTCGTCGGATGAGCAGCTGGGTGATATTTGTGCACTCTCGGACGATTTAATCATTTCGAATAGTAACTGGACTACGATTGTGGGAGAGTTCAGTCTTGGTAGGCTCATCCAGGCTTTTCCCCGTCAAGATGATGACGTCTGACGCCTTGTTTTGTCCTCAGGTGTCGACACTTTCTGTGTAGACTATTCCACTTGTGGTGGGTCTACTCTGGCACAAAACACAAACTCCTCACAATCGACATTCATAAGGGAATTCTGGGAAACGCAACAGGATGTGTACGAGTCAGCCGGCGGGTGGTTCTTCTGGAACTGGAAGACACAGTACGTCGCTTCTTGTTCAATCATCCACTTAAATATGATCTGACTCAATCTCCACCTCTCAGATCTGCCCCGACTTGGAACTATCAATACAGTATCACTCAAAACTGGATTCCAACCAACCTTTCAGACCACTCCTGGAATTCGTATTGCCCCAGCTCGACATACGCCTTCACCTCTCCCTCATCCAGTAAATTACCTTCCTCCGCATCCTCAACAGCGTCCTACAAATCACCATCATCACACATCACCAGCTCAGCGCTGAACGCAGCCTTTCAGTCGGTCACGAGTTCTTCCTCAGCAACACAAGCTGTCGGGATCGGAAGTGCAGGTGGAATCCCCTCTTCCTCTTCTTCCGTATCATCTTCCCCTTATATCTCTGGATCAGATACTTCACAGCCTATCGCGCTCATTCTTGCACTTTCTCTTGGTTGTTTGGTTGTTGTAACACAGTGTTTATAAAGTATTAGCAGAACATTACCACTAGAATATGAATAAGTTAATAAATAGATCAACATAGAAGACTTTTCTTCCGCATATGAATTTTATTACAGCAGCATCATTGTAGTTATGAGTAAACAGAAGAGTATTTCTAAACCATCTAAAGTTTTTACAACAATCTGCGTTGTCGTTTATTTTGAGTTTGATCATTGTCGCTATCACTGTCAAGTTGAATGACTGGAATGATTTGGATTTCGTCATCGTCGTCCTTAAAAGACCCGCAGTCAATCGGATATTTTACAGAGGTTAACGGGGGTGGTTTCTTGCCTGATAGAGTGACCAGCTCGTCCAGGAATATCCAGGGAAAACTTCGCAGCTCGTGCTCTGTGGTGTAAGATGGGTCGTTAGTGATGATGTAAGCCGCTAGAGCTAAGAGAGATAAGGTTGGTTGAGATGTGTTGGATTTCCGGCGGTAAGTGAAGTTAACAGCCTTTGCCTTGAAAGGTTCGACAAGAGAAAGAGTGTATGCGTCTTGAAGTGAGAGCTGTAAAAAAAAAGATCGGTAAGTTTCTAGATCTGAGGGATTATAACTAGAAACACACCTTCAAAGAATCGTCCCTCTGCCAATGGTTTCCGGGCCGAGGAGTACTAAATATCCCAGCCACGACCTCCGCCTCGCACACGTCATAGCTAAAATCAAGAAACAATATCAGAGTAAGTCCTTTCTCTGAAGTGGAGTTGTGCTCACCGTCTCATGATGCCCGCCAGCTCGTGATCATATTGCGACTTGAGGGTTCTTGCCTCCTCCAGGTATTCTGCTGAAGGCTTTGGCCATTGGGATAGCCTGGAGTCAAAGTAAGGAGGTAACGAAGTGATTGGTTCCGGATTTTCTATCAATCGGTACATTATACCAAGAAGGTTCTGACTTTCATGAGAGTTACGCCCCTTCAAAGGGAAAGAGACATCAGCAATATCTTTGAAGTGACACTTAAAAACAGAAACTGCACCTTTTCCATATAATCTGGCCATGATGAAACTCGCAGCTGCAATGGGATATTCACCGCAAGGCCTGTCTTGGGGAAATCTACCGCGGCTGAAGCAAATTTGGCACTAGAAAAAGTTTGAGAAAAGTTGAGTGGTCAGAACACAACTTGCGTATAGGAAACAAAAGAGCGACCATAAGTACAGTTGAAGGCAATCAGGATGCTTAGGACTTAGCTTGTCCGACTTTGCTAGATGGGCATTAGCTACCTCTCCGAGGTTATCTGACTGTTGTAAAAGTCAGTGCATTTTCTTCTTCTCATATTGGGAAATGACCAAAAAGACGTACATTCATATATGTGATATACCACTGAGCAAACAACTCGGTCAGCCTCTCAAGATGATGGCGTTGATTCCAAAAATGGAATGGCACTCACTTCGTCTTTGAGCTCCTTTGTTACCTCCGGAACTGTTGGTAGGGTAGGTGGTACGTAGTCCATAGGAACATAGTTGTTTTGAGGGATCAGTCTCCCATCCCAAACAATAGTAAACATATCGCCATCAAGATCACCACCGGAAAGCTGGAGAAGAGTAGAGTCAGATTACTTCCTCCGCAAACTTGCAGCTCATATCCACATACTTGGTTTGGAACATCTCTTTGGCCTTTGATTGAAAAGATGATGACGTTCTTCAAGCCTGCAGCAATGAGATCAGGATGGGCGACAGCTTCCACCCTACGAAGGTCTCCCGGGTGAACTGTAACCAAAACAACAGATGTCATGAACATCACAACGGGGTGTTGAGAAGAATAAAGGAACTCACGAGTAGGAGAGCGAAAAACAAGACAGCGACCAGATAGTATCCCAGAGGTGGATGGATGGTCTTCATCTTGATACGCGCAAAATACTTGATCTTCTTCGAGCACGCCCAATTCATCCGCGATTCCTGATCAAAACCGGCACAACAAAAATTCGATCAGATGGCTCCAGTAATGAAGGAAACAGAAAGATGATTCTTACCTAGTAAATATACACCTTTGTCAACTCGTATCCGAGCTCGATGACGAAGCTCATACAATAGAGTATTCCTAACGAGAGTGAGGGCAGCTTTGACAATAGGTTCTTCACCAAAGCCTCGACAGAGCAATTGTTGGACAGGAAGCTGAGAACAAAGACGTTGATATCTATTAGAGAAACTTCGAAGTAAAGAGCAATAGGTAACGCACGACACTCACACGTGTCAATCGGAGCTCGTAAATCTCTTCATTGTCCTGGGCGGCGTGCTTTGCAAGGGATTTGGCGAACTTGACTTGATCCTTGAACATTTGAATGATGACACTCTGGAATAAAGATAGGGGGTATACTTCAAGTTAAAGTAGAGGGTAACGGTAGGTTGTTTGCGAAAGACTCACAGGTGGAATGCCGAGCGAGCTTAAGATCATGATAGACTGTCTGTTGAGGAAGGCTGCACCCCACTTTGAGAGCTTCATTGCACCAAGTTTCTTCATTTCACTGGGGAACTTCTGCATGCTTGGGCGCACACGTATTACTGTTCCATCAACGTGAGGCGGGCCATATGGCCAACAAGAGATCACGCCTTTGACACCGCCGATTCGGATTTGGACGGCACAATGCTCTCCCTCTGTAGCACCGAAGACTCTAGCACAGGCATCTAAGACTTCTCGAGATGTCAGACCAACTCCGTCGGTGAAAGTACTGTTTCATAAGAAATGATCAGTTGTCGCTAGGTTCACAGAAAACAAAGGACTCACTATCCGTTATTGACTACATCTGGGATTGTAGATGTACTGATTGATATCTCGGGTATTCTGACCGACGAGAAGAGCTGACCCAGACGAGCTGCTCGGATGTCAAATCGATTCCGGTGTCAGTGAAAGTTCTGAGAGCCTTTCGAAAAAAACATGCCTACCGCAATGCTTCGCAACATTTTTCTCATGTGAGAAATCTCCCATCGTTTTCAGAACTGACTCGACCGTGAAGCCTTCATCTGGGGACTCAGCTATGAACCAACTAGAGCGCTCTCTGGAAAAGAAAAGTTGGTCAATCAAACGATAACTCTCAGTCATCTTTTTAGTCAAGAGTAAGGGGGATAGAATTTACTTTAGCTGTGATTCACTGGCTGCCAGGAAACGCCATTTCCTTCCACCAACAACAACTCCTGCTTTTAGAACGCGACGAATGCGTTCGTTGAACCCTCCTTTCGGCTGAAAGATTTCTCGGACTTCGTCATCTCCATCAACATCTTGCTCCTTCATAATGTTTGAGGAGAAATCTTCGATATCCAGAGCCAGAGGACCTCCTTCATCTGTGAACATCACTCGGAGAAATCGATCTGACAACGTACTAAAGCGATGCAAAACCAGATTGGTGGTTTCTGGAGTTGCTAATAGAGGAATAACACAGGTTGGAGTGATATGAATCCTTCGAATCATAGTAGTGTATCCTCTGTCAGGGTTTGTTGGAGAGGTCCCGGGCCGAATACCAGAACAGATAGCTATTACAAATTTTAGAAAGATGATCAACGAAGGGATTCGTCAAGTGACTGAAGATATTCTCACATTTAACTAATTGCCGTATGTCTTTTTGCGACTTCATGGATAGTTGCATCTTTTCGCTCAGCAATTTCTTCAGAACCGCTTCTCGTTCATCATCTGAGACTTCAGCCAATGCTGCGCAAAACGTCTCCAACACGTCTACTCCCAACAGCTTTTGACCTAGAGCACACTCTAGACCATATCTTACTCTGAAAGAGAATTGGTACGTATGTCGGAATGGATTGTCGGAAATAGAGCCGAGATGCTGGTAAGGGGTTATTGATGGTGACGGCAAGAGATGCTTATTGCGTAGCGTTGACCTCAGGGCGGACAGTTCTTCAGAAGTGAGATGGAACTTGAATTCATAGCTGAGCCACTTGCCAGGCTAAAAGACGCTGGTGTTAACACTGAGCTAAACCAAGCAGCAGCAAAAACAGCGCAAGACAAACTTTGAATCTTCCCTCGTTTGCATCTCCTTCAAATTGAACTGGCCCTAAATGAAGTCCCTCAATCTTGACCAAATCTTCCTCTGTCAGTCTTCTGGTAGATTTCCATCCCCCGTTCTTCCCCCGACTTTCCACCAAGCAGAACTTTGGTGGCCGCCGCAAGTTGAAACTGAGCGTTACCTCAACCAACGAATCAATTTCATCAGAAGCCTCGATAGACCTAGCTCTAGAGCTCAACTTGATACCCGATTCTGTTATCCAGCTGAGTGGAACTGTACCAGAGAGAGGCCAAAAGTTCGAGTGAGGTGAGACTGAAGAATTTGATGGCTGGAAGTTGTTGCAGAACGCTCGGAAGGCGAGGATTGGGGAGGTGTTTCCTATATTGAATTTACTCTTGTGAGAAGATACCTGATTCAGAGCTTGGTTGAAGCGGTGGGACTGGCCGGGCTGGTCCAGCAGAGATATCGACAGTTCGACGGGGAAGAGGACGAGGTCTTCGAGGTCTCTCCTGGTAATAATAGATGATCTCCCGTCAATGGGCTTCCCATTGGACTGCTTGAATGACATAATCCCATGGGGCAAGGTCGGGATGAGAGGATGGGCAATTGCGAGAGTCGCCGTCGGAGTTTGAACTTATACAAGTGCTAGATTGTCTGTTTTTGAATGTGAAGGAATTGAAGAGTCCGCCAGCGTCTAGATCTGATGCCCAGTGGACAGCAAACAGAAGTATTTAATCCTTGCGTGGTTTTGAAGGATCTTGAAAGAGTGTCAACCATTCTTGCGCTTTCAACTTATGTGCGGCAGCTGTGCTTGTAAATGGAGCTAAGAATTCATCTCGGAATACTCATAACTATTTCTATCACAATATTTCACATTCTTGTTGACCATCCTACTACACCTGGCGTCCTTTCCTGCCCGTCCCGTTTACAATCTGTAAACTGGGACAACCTTGACCTCGACGGGCTCTGGGGAAATGGTTGTCGAGATAGCCCCAGCTTCAGGAGCAGCATCAGTTGGCTTGTAGGTTGGAACAACCTCCTCCTTGACCGGTTTGCCGATGGCTGATATCTGGACAGCTTCAGATTGAGGCAACTTCTGATCCTGGAAGGCCTGTCTGAGCTTCAAGCCAGTTTGTTCTTCAAGAGTAGAGACTGTGGATGAGACGCTCTTCTCCAAGTATTTTTTACCGTCGCCGAGGGTGTTCAGGGAGTCTTTGTACGTCGAGCGGAAGGAAGCGAGGCCTTCGTGGGTTGCCGTGTGAAGGGAGGGTGTGTACTTGGCTGTCAGCGTATCGACCTCCTTGCTGAGGTTAGTTGCTGTTTTAGGGAGAAACTGGTTGAGGGAGGTGAGGAATAGTGCTGGTGGGAGGGTGAGTCTGAGAAGTACTCCTGGATGGAGGACACAACAGGAGACCAGTCTGTCAGCAGGCATGTCTAACACCACTTGAACCAAAAGTACCAACTATTTCTGGCCAAGATGGATCCTGAAAGAGTAGCGACTCCAACATACTGCCAAAAGGAAGTAACATACCGGTCAACGACCTTTCGTAATTCTTCAGGAAAAGCTCAGAAATCGAAACTCACTATAGCACCAGGCAGCAAATCCTCATCCTCTGGAAGGACTCTCTTTATCTCCCTCTCTACACCTCTCTCAAACTTGACCCACTTGGACACCACACCCAGAATACTGTCCCTCACATCATTGAAGACTCCCGTGGTTGCGATTCGTCCTGTAGCGATTTGAGACTCGAATGGCAGATGAGACTCGACCAAGATGATTTCAGGCTATGTATAAACAGAACTCAGTTCAGTTTAGCTTATGTTGCGATCGGGGTGGTCTACGAAGTGAAAATCGTACCTGTTCTTGAGGATAGATGGGGAGCTGGGACGGACGTCAAAAAGGGTCACTCTTAGTCAAACTCGAACGAGAGAGGCTGAATTCAAGTCAGAAAGAGAAGAAGAATCGATTCTTTACCTTTTCACCTTTGGACATGTTGCCAGAAATATAGAGAGAATGAGGTTGCGATGTTAGTCGCAGGGACGTCTCAACTCGCAGAATGTTCAAACGCCCAACAACCAATTCTGCCCCAAAGTTCGACATCATATCCTGAAGAAAGGTCTTAG
The DNA here is from genome assembly GCA_014825775.1 of Krasilnikovozyma curviuscula. Lineage (NCBI taxonomy): Eukaryota > Fungi > Basidiomycota > Tremellomycetes > Cystofilobasidiales > Mrakiaceae > Krasilnikovozyma > Krasilnikovozyma curviuscula. The sequence continues at coordinate 9,649 of MVAQ01000066.1, forward strand.
AAGCTATTTAATATCCATTTAGGTCAGTTGCTTTTGCTTTAGTCCTTAAAATTGGAAGGACGTGGATTTGAGCGCCTTCCCTCTCTCTCTCTCTCCTCTTCAGGCCTTCCAGGACACTCTAGGGAGGTCGCTGAGCCTGAAGACATCTAGGAATTAACACGAATAGTTCTCAAGTGAGTCATTCTTATCGCATTTCCCATCAAGTAAGCTGTCCAAAACAAATTCAAGGCTGACCTCTCGATGGCATTCGCTTGTGCAGAATGGCACCGGGCACCTTGGCCCCGTCACCTTCACCCCAGCCATTCCTACAGCAACAGCACCAATCTACTGCCACGACAATACGGAGGTTGCTTTGGTCTGGGACAATACCCATCGAGGTTACGCTTGAAGGCAGCACTGGCGAAAGTGGTGAAGTGTATTATGTGTGTACCGAGCTTCCATCCCTCTCAAGCTGATGTGATTCAGTGCTAATACTTGACTGATTGAGTTCAGCTGCAAGTCTCTCGACATTCTTATCTGCCGTTGCTGTTACCCGAGCTCAAGACCAACTTGGTTCACCGCTCGCTCACGGACGAACAACTTGCTCAGACAAAGGAGACAGATTGGTGGTTCTCATTCAGACAAGATCATTCCCAAATAGACTTTGATGTAGTGAATCAACCTGAGATTGATAGGATGGCAGAAATACCTTGCAGGTGGTGAGTTCGCCCAAAGTGTTCAGCTGTCTGAACACGGACCTCTTCGTTGGTTTGATGTTCACTAACTTTCATTTCGCTCACGGTGGATGTGCGGGCCAGGCATTGGTCGATTGGACTGCTGTACGATCACCTGCTGATATCTCAACCTACAACTGGACCCTCACCTCTACAACCACTCTCCACCGCTGTGAGCGTCAACTCTAACGGACCACCGCGGATGCTCAAGCTCACGATGCATCTAAAACCTCCTCCTCCGTGAGTGAAATAATTCTTCCAAAGTCCTGTGTGCTAGATATTTATCATACCTGTTTTCTGATAGCGACCGACAAGTCCTCCCTCCCGTGCCACCTACAGCCGCAGTCCTTCGGACGCATTTCATGTCAGCAGTGAAAGAAGCTGATTTTACGCGATATGGAAACGTGAGGAGAAGTACGAGTCTTCGAAGAACCGAACAAGATGCGATGGTTAGTGACCAACCCTTCACACTCTGACAAATTAACAACTGACAGTGAAATGGAACCTTGTGCAGTGGGATGCTATCTTAGTTTCAGATTTTGAAAGTTGGAACAAAGTTGGAGGAAGGTTGAACGGTCTCTGTATACCTGGAGAGACAAACAGCACTGCGGCAGCTGTTCCTGTTGGCGGAAGCAGACCTCCGAGCACTGAACCTGGACAGACTGGTTCTTCAGGAATAAGTAACATATCCAGTGAGTCTCAAATAAAAGATTGTCTTCTTGGAATCGTAGTTAACTGGCGAACCTTACTCTCAGACAAACCCGACTCAACTTATGCCATGAAATCTATTCCTGTCAAAATGTTTTTACCTGAAGGTGCACCTGTCTTTCAGGAGCCAAGTCCTCCAATAGATGCTGCAACTGGTATGTTCGTCTCTCTTATCTACCCCGGCTTCCGCCAGTAACGGCTACTTCTTTTCTCCTCAGGCAACCCAACAACAATACTCTCCCTGCTGCAAAAAACGCTGCCACTCCTCTTCCCGTCCTCTACAGACTCACCGAATCCATACTCACTGGCTTACCCCATCATACAAGGCTTCCCAGTCCCACCAGAAACGGAAATTGCCTGGATGGGTAGCCACCTCGCTGGCGCAGACGGCTGGGTATACGTTGGGATAGGGTTGCGGGGCGATTGATGGGCAATAACTTGACGAAACCAGCATAACGATATCCTCTTGGCAACGTTTTTGTTCTATTCTTTATTCTTGTGGAGTCTGATCTATTTGCTGAATAGAAAGGCTACTTCTCCACCTCGTTCGCGCGTGTACTAGTCTACTGCTGAAAGAAGGCAACAGCAAACCCCATAGGCTTTCTACACAACAAATGACCTCCCCCGGATCATCTCGTTGGCGATCCCCACATACGGAAGAGCATCGCAGACTTCTGCTGACTTTATCTCAAAATCCCTCAGGGCACCATGCGAGAAGGCTGTTGTGGCGTCACCTGTGTTTTTGTCCTCTTTTTCAATGAGCCAAATTGGCTGAGGATAAAAAGGCATCTGGACGATTGCCCTAGCCGCTGTTTTCTTACCCTCTCTTACCTTCAACAAGTATTTCTCCAAATTGTACAAGATGCCAACGATCGATATCAGCGATCTCAAGATGCAAGACAAGGACTCTGACGCGTCTTATGGACATCAACGTCTCTCCAGGACTTCGAATACGTTCGACTTCGAGAAGAACCCAGCTGCTCCATCGGTTCTCGAAATCGATAAGAAGCGCAGACAGGAGTTCAGTGGCCTGCCGCTTTTCTGGGTCTCATGTTCTGCCATCGGTGCGTGTTGTTATCATTGGTTCAATCCTGGCGCGATGTTGCTTTTGTTGTTCATTTCTTCCAGTCTTCTAATAATCTTTCTTCCTTTGCATTTTGATTGTTTAGGTGCTATCTAGTGAGATGCTGTTTATCTACTAATAAGTAACATTTGCAAGTTTGCTGACTTCAGACCCCCGTTGGCCCTACCAGCGGTGACATAGGAACCTCCCCTCTCTACGTCTTTTCGTCTACATTCTCCTCCGAGCCAACTTACGAGGAACTCATCTGTGCTACCTCGTTGATGTGAGCACAGTCCAGCATTTCTCTAGAAGCTCTAGCTCAAAGTATGAGTTGCATCCCCGTGCGCGAATTTGGCGGACTGACGTTTCAAAATGTTTTAAAATAGTGTCTGGTCGCTGTTCTTGATGGTCGCAGTCAAATACGTTTTCATTGTATTGTTTGCAGATGATGAGGGAGAAGGTAATTATACGTTGATGTCATTGTCTACTTCTTACTCTGTGTTGACTTTTCTGTGTTGCTTTCCTCGCAGGTGGTACCTTCGCCCTCTACTCCCACATCGCACGCTACGCTTCAATTGAGCGTCATGATCCAACTAGAAACGGTGTGAAAATGGAACGATTCCGAACAGGTGACATTGGAAAGTCAAATCGAACCCTTCGTCGAATCCTCGAATCCTCAACTTTACTTAAGAACATCCTTCGTGGAGCCGCCATCTTTGGTATCAGTGCGGTCATGTCGGATGGTGCTCTTACCCCAGCTCAATCAGTTCTCGGTGCTATTCAAGGTCTCACGGTTATCAAGCCGGACCTGACATCTAGTCAAATCGTAGGAATTACCATCGCTATCCTCTTCGTACTCTTCGCTGCTCAGCCATTGGGTCTTTCGGTGCGTTTATCGTGTGTTCATAATATCATAATAACCTGAATAAGGTTCTCATTTATTTGCGATTACCGCAGAGACTCTCATTTGGATTCTCGCCGATCATTATCATCTGGTTGCTTCTGAACCTCGTTTCCGGTATTTACAACTTGGCTACCTACGATGCCAGCTTGCTGAAAGCTTTCAACCCTTACTACGCTGGGAAATGGTTCATGCTGGATGGTAGTGGAAGCTGGAGAGCCTGTGGTGGTATTTTACTCGCTTTCACCGGTATGAGCTGTGGTTCATCACACCTCACTGGATCTAATAACTACTAACTGCTTGGCTTTATCAAACGCAGGGGTTGAAGCTCTGTTTGCTGATTTGGGTGCATTTTCAAGAAGAGCCATCCAGTTCAGTTGGCTCTGCTTTGTTTTCCCATGCTTGGTCTTCACTTACATCGGACAAGCTGCGCACATTTCTCACAACGCTGGAGGTGAGTCTTGACGATTTTATTTTATTTTATTTTTTGGGTAGGAAATGAAGTTGATCTGGATTATGTGGATTATTTTGCCCGCACAGCTTACTCGAATCCATTCTACAACACTCTTCCACCTAACGTTTTCTACTTTGGTCTCGTTATGGCGATTCTCGCAACTATCGTCGCATCTCAGGCGATGATCACCGGGACCTTCCAAATTTTAGTCCAAGCGATGAACTTAAACTACTTCCCGCGACTACCTACCAAATATCTCAGTAACACCGTTCATGGACAGGCTTACATACCTCTCGCTAACTGGTTGCTGATGGCAGGAACTATGATCGTTGCTGGTGTATTCAATAACACCACCAGGTGAGTCGTTCTTAGATTTTGGCCATATAGCTGCGACAGCTCAAAAATCTTCCTGATCTCCTCTCCTCTTAGCTTGGGCAATGCGTACGGACTCTGGTAACCCTCGTTTTCTTTTGATACTTCCCTTGTCGTTATCGCTGACCCTTCGCGATTTTGTCTCAGCGTAATGATCGTGACGTTCATCACCACTTGTATGGTCTCCTGCGTGGCTGTTCTTGTCTGGAGAATCCATCCCATCATCGTCTTCCCAATCTGGCTCATCTTCGCCCTCTTCGATGGTATCTACCTCTCGGTTTCGCTCCTCAAAGTCCCACTCGGTGCCTGGTTCACCATTATGCTCGCGGTCATCATCAGTACACTCATGCTCATCTGGAGATGGGGGACCGGAAGAAAGTGGGACGCGGAATCTCACACTACCGCCGAGCTTAGAGCTCAACTGATCACTGTTGGAGATGGCATGTTGTGGGAAGGAAAGAGCGGCGCTGCCATCAAGACTCTTCCAGGAGTTGGAATGTACTTCGATGAGACTGATGGTGTTGACCCTCAAGTCTTTATCCACTGGATCAAAGTATTCTCCGCTCGTCATGAAGTTTGTGAGTTTGATCTCTGCCAGGACATGATCTCTCATCTCTAATGATCGTTCCCATCTCGCAGGTGTTTTCGTCAACTTGAAGCAGGCTGCTGTCCCAACTGTCGCTCATGAAGACAAGAATCACATCCGACGTATTCCCAACACTCCCAACGCATTCCGCATAGTCGTTCGATACGGGTATTCAGAGGGTAAGTTCCATCACACATCACAAGATCTTTTTCTTTCCTCGCTTGCTTTACTAACCGAGCTGCTCTTCTTAGTCCTTGGGATGGGCGATCTTCCAAACAACATCATGAACGCCGTACAAGCCTTCATTGTTGAATCAATCACCTCACTCCCATCAACTGAACACCCGCACTACACTAAGTTTAACACGGAGAAGGTTCTCCTCGAGCGTTGCGTTGCACTCAAACCACCGACCTTTATGTTTGGAAAAAAGAACCTCAAGGTTAAGCCAAAGACAAACATTGTTGTCGCAGGCTTCTTGCAGGTTTACCTGACCTTGAGAATACTCTTGGTCTCAAAGCCTAAACTATTTGAGCTTCCTGCTGATCAGTCGGTTGAGGTTGGAAGAACCGAATTGCTTTGATTATTTAGTATCCCGGATGTGAGGTGGGCTGGTGAAGGCTTGGCTTTCAATTGTACGATCCTTTCGATTCACCATCTGCAATAGTATAGACATTTCCTCAAAGTTCAACCAGGTGTCAAACCCTACCATATAGTTTGCGACGGTAGATTTCAATTTCACTTGCTCAGGCTTGCAAGAGTCGACGAAAAACAAACACCATACATCGTTACACGCGTCACTCGCGCTAGGTTTGAGAGTCGTTATGGCATTCTGAGTCTTGGGGATGGGAGGTGGAGCCAAGTGCAGAGATGCGATATTAGTCCTTCTTCTTGTCACCCGGCAAGCTAGTTACTTTCTGGTGCTCTCCTGTCAGTCTGTCGTATTCCGCAGCTTGGGAAGCAGCTTGGCTCTTCAACGTGGCTGTCAAGTGAAGAAAAGTATGGTCAGAGATGTAAGCGCATTGCTGATGACCTCAAAGGAGTCATCTACTCACCGATATCTCTGTCTTTAGCTTCAATAACATCTTCGAGCTCCTTGACCTTCTGAGTCAAGTCACCACTCTCTTGTGCTCTTCTAGACGAGGCTGCACTGGACCCTTTGAGTGTCCCAAGCTCTTCAGCAGCGTTAATGAGGTCAAGGTTCAAGCTGAAAGTACGGCTGAGGATGAAGGCAAGACCAAGAGTTCCACCAGTCAAGTAGAGGTTACGCTGAGCGTAGAACTAAACGGACCAAAAATTACGTCTCTTGTCAGTTTCGCCCTGTGAACCACCCTCAAAGCGTGGCGCGCGCAGCTCACCTTTCTGCTCTGGTAGGCCGTTTGACTCCCGATGTCCTTGACTGAAGCTTGATTTTCAGAAACGGCAAGACCACGACCATCGTTGGCCACACGAACAAGACGTTGAACGGCGTCGACTAAGAGCAACACAGATAGGGAGTCAGATTTCCGCTGCTTGGGAGTGGAAAATATGACGAAATGGCACTCACCAAAGAGGATGGCAATGAATATGAACGATATCTTGAGACCATACTGGATTTTTGCGATCTGAAGATGATAAATGTTATGTCATTGGGGGGACATCGCCATAGGCGGACATGGGGAGGGCAAAACGTACAATTGGATTATGCTCTAGGAAACGGAAGACCTTCTTTCGCATCACCAGAGGCCATGGGGCCAGCATCACAGCACAGAGGCCAATCTCTAGCGAGAGAAGCAAGAAGCTACAGTCCAGCAGATACAGAAATGGTCAGCTCAAAGGTCATATGAGATGCTTGCTGTCCTGGTGTAATATTCTTACCAAAGGGAGTAGTAGAGCTATTGGTTAAAAACATGGAAGGTCAGGTACTTCATCTTTTGAGAATAAAGGTGAATCAGTTACTTACAGTCATTTTCAGGTAAGATCGTAGAGGAGGGAAGATTTAGTTGAGGAGAGGAACGGAAAGCACAGCAGGGCGGTGATGACGTGCACAACTCGACTTTCTCAAATTTCCAAAATGCACTCAAGTAGCTTCAGTTCCGAAAGTGAGGTTGGGTACTGTAATTAACCTAAGATGATGTATCATTGAAGCTGTGAGGTGATTTTATACTAGAATTTCTGATCGCATCCACGTTGCTGCTCTCCGTTTGTGCGCACTCTGCTGTCCTGCCAGCAGACCAAATAACGATCTTTCTGAATAATATGTTGGACCACATGCAACATCTTTACACGAGCTGCTCTAAGACAGTTTAGCTCATAGTCAACCCTTCCATCCCATCACTCGTATCTTGCTCCTTTCCACCTCCAATTCCAGCAAACGGATCTCTCACACTTCCAGTTCGTTCGCGCCATAGCCTCCTATATTCATCCTTCAAGAACGCTAACTTTTCTTCTGAGATCGTCGCTATACGTGAAGCAAGGACTGATATGATCTTTTGGTGTGTCTGAACAGTTTGCGAGATGGCTGCGGTGCAAATAACGTTAAGTCAACTATAGGAAGACGATGGGCAATGTAGGGAGGGAAAAACTCACCTTCAGGTCCTTCAACTGCGCTTCCGTTGTTCAGAGAGTAGCTGTTAAGAACCTGTTCCAACTCCTCCATTGTCCTCGTGTAGACCCCAACTTTCTCGGCCATCTCATTTGTGATCCGACTGAAATACTCCGTCGTGAATGCTTGGCCAGCACTGTTTGAATTATTACTCGAACCGAGGACGGAAGCCAAGCCTGAACGAGATGATTGTGGATTTGTCTAAATGATTGATGAAGACGCCATCAGCCCACGGTTTGTGAAAGTTAACACCAAGGGGGAGAGAAAGCAGCTCACTTTTAAAGCTTCCGTGATACGCAAGATTGAGAGTGCATCTTCGCAATCTCTATCGAGCTTTAATCGCAGTTCTTTGATCTGCCACTGTGATCCTTTCAAAGCAGTCGACAGATTCTTTTCCTCCTGTAAGCGCCCGAACAAAACCGGAATCAGGTTTGACATAAAAAACCAAGCTTGGTGTGGTGCTTCGAACTTACTTGCGTAGCTCTTGCGAGGAGCGTTGATGTTTGAGGGATGACGGCGCCGGTCGAGAGTCCCCCAGATGTTGAAGCACCTAATCTTCTGCCCTCCTCTAACGGATGCTCTTTACCAGCACGTGATTGGTTGACCGTTTCGTTGATGAAAGCACTAAATGGATACAAATGGTGAAAGTGAGCGAGAAGTCGTGATTGATGGCCAGTGATTGATGGCCAAGGAATTCAACAGCGTACTCAATCTGTTCGATCATCTTTTGGTGAGCTTCAGGTAACTCGCTAAGTTTTGTCTTCTTTCCTATCGCGACCTGAGGCTGCTGCTGCTGTTGTTGTTGCTGCTGCTGTGGTTGCTCAAAAAGTGAGGCAGTATTGGTAGCAGCTGCCGACTGAGCACCGAACAACCCACTCGATTGTTGCTGCTGTTGTGGCTGGCCAAATTGGGATGTAGAAGGCTGTTGTGGTTGAGAAGTAGATGCATTTCCAAAGAGAGAGGTGGTTGGACCAGCAGCGGCTGGTTGACCAAAGAGTGAAGTTGACGACTGCTGCTGAGCTGGCTGACCAAAAAGAGAAGTACCAGTTGCTGGTGGCTGTTGTCCAAATAAACCACCTCCTGCAGCTGGAGCAGCTGAAGTGGTAGCAGCTGTCTGAGTTCCACCAAACAGTCCACCTCCCGTCGTCGACGTTCCTCCTCCTCCAAACAGTGAAGTTGCTGGCTGTTGCTGTTGCTGCTGTCCAGGTTGACCAAAGAGACCTCCTGTAGTAGGAGCTGTTTGCTGGGCTGGTTGTCCAAACAGGGATGTACCAGCAGCTGGTTGAGCTGCAGGAGCAGGCGTTCCAAACGAAAACGTCGGTGCTGCAGTCTGTTCTTCGACCTCAGATTAGTATTTTAAAATCTAGATGCCAGTGATTTCACTCACTGAAGTACCTCCAAACATTCTAAACACCTAAACTATGAAATAAAGTAGGGAAAGACGGAACAAGGAGGTCAGGGTGATTGGATGTCAAGCATGGCATGAGAGTGCCGTTTAACCTGACCCAGAGCTGAATACACACCTTTTGGTTCTCTAATGGAAGACTAAACTGACTGACTGACCAGTTAACCTGAGATTCGAATGGTATCGTGGCTAGAACCAACCTCTCGCAGAAAAATCCTCGCCTGGTTTTGAGCAGCAAACAGCATCTGACCAAACTCTCCGAGGTTTTGTTTAGCCTGATACGATGGTTTACGTGAAGAAGTGGACTGATTTCGTCCAGCAGTGTACAAATGTGAGTTCTCAATTCCAATCCCAGTTTATGCCAGGGCTTTTTCGCTGACTTGCTTGCACGTCTGCCGTATCGATTGACCAGCTTTATGAATCTTCGCCGAGCAAGGTGTGCTTTTCTGTCGATTCTTTGATTCTGGATGTCTTGACATGGTCGTTGATTGAATTGTGACGCTCTTTGATGTAATAGACTCGATACTCTATCAAATTCAGGCCCAAGGAGGGAGTCCTCGTTCTGAAGTTGACAGACGATTCGACAGTGAGTCCATTTCCCAGATCTACAAGCTCTCCTTCCAATCTTGACCGTAAATGTTGCACTTTCCTCTAGTGTCTGAAACACAAAACAAAATCCTCAATCTTGCTGAACAGGTTCGAGAGTCTCAATACGACGTTGATGGAGAAAATGATGAATCGACAGCCACCGCCGCCGCTATCAGCTCCAGTTGAAGAGGAAATACCAAATGTGGAAGAAGGTGCTGCTCCTATGGACGGAGTGGAAGCACCGACAGCTGCAACACCCGCTGGTGCTGCACCTACAGCGCTTGGAGGCGGAGGGAAGAACAAGAAAAAGAAGGGAAAGAAGAAGTAGAGCTTACCTGAAGATCTCAAACAGGAGCTGGTTGTATCAATATGTTTTTCGTTGAGGTGTTTCGGGTATGGCGAAAAGGAGACCCAAAAGTTGCGCAATATAGACATGCTATCGCTTGCGCCGCTGAACTCTTACAAGAGTAATAGGTTAACCCGATAGTCTTACACTTTTCAAAAAGTCGAGTCGGTATAAAAGATTACATATCTACGTTTCCAAATCGCAACTATCTCATAACTCATTGCAAACTAACACCAATTTGCTCACCGACCTTGACAACGGTCTCCATTCCCTTCAAACTGTTTTCCATGAGGTCGTCATCGAATCTGGATACCGACCAAAACAGTCAGTGTGGGAACATGGGGATGCTCGGCTCAAAGAGGTGTATACGAACTTCATTAGCTCATCTTGGAACAGACAGATCACAGTAGAGCCTCCGTATGCGAAATACTATGGAAAGAGAAGATTACAATATTAGTACTTATACCGTTGTCGTCTAAGATTCGATAAATACGAAACGACTCACTCCAAGATCCTGGTTCTTTTTGACTCTCGTCCCTACAGGATCCTTCTCGCTGAAGTTGATGCTTCCCACCAAGAGAGCACCAATCGCAACCAAGACAACAATTCCTTTCTTGGTTCCAAACTCGACGTCTTCGATGACCATCACCGCTCTCGAGTTGGCGGTGAAGACGTCGAGGTTCTCGTTGACAGCTTGGGGATTGACCGTGTACAGACTTCCTTTGATGAGTTTTAGAGACTTGACTGTTCCGGTGACTGGGGAATGGAAACGGTGGTAATCTGAAGAGAAAGAAAAGAAAACGAAGGTAGGGATTTGTCTGCAGTAAGGATGAGCTCCGACTTTCCCTTACCTTGCGGAGCCAGTCTGAAAATTGCAACCTCTGGTTCTGGGCCGAGGGAGGTTGCTAGCGCATCATCATCAAGTAGAGCTGGGATTGTGAAGTTTTTGCCCTTGACCCTGGTTTTAAGAACGTTAGGGTTGTCAGCGCTGTGTATAAGTCACCGGTTTCGAATGGCGAGATAGGACTCACCAGAGTTCTTTAGCTTTCGCAACACCGTTCCAAACGCAGATTCGACACTTTCAAATAGAGACGCATTAATAAAGTGACACCACAATACCAGAGACGTATGGGCATTAGACTTACGTCGGCAGCAGAAGTTATGATCGCATTTGAACTGTCGCCCGCAGCAGGTCTAGCATCAGGTTTGAGTTTACGGTAGAAGAACTGGTTGAAGGTTTTGTAGCTTTTGAGGTCAGGCTCAGCAAGCTCATCCAAGTTGAGGTTGAATTGCTTGACGAAAGACTGGATGTGGGGAAGGACTTCTGGACCTTCAGCATCGTAGACTTGACCCTCTACGACAAAATAGAAGCAAAAATATTGAGAAAGAAATATACCGAGGATGGAATGGTGCTACTTACGTCTGATGCTCTGCTTCATAAACAAGTCTTCGACTGTTTTATGTTTAACGAGCGAGTTCTGCGCAATGGTTTTCATCAGTCAGGTCTACTAAACAAGCCAAGCAACATGTAGCTCGTGCTACTCACACCATCAACAAAGAGTAGATGCATTCCCAACCTCACGTAGATCGACATCGCCTCGAACTCCGTCGCTCCAGTCTTCCGATCCGAAACGACATAGTTTCCTACGTGATTCGCAGCAAACAGCTTATCAACAGCCGCTTGACTAGGGAAGAACCTCCTCAAATACGCATACGACTTTGGGTTGACTTCTTTGGTGGTGCCTGGAGTTTCTTCGTTAACTTTGCTGTGGGCGGACACTTCAGTGTTGTTTGGGTCGGTGACACCTTCGAAAGCTGATTCAATGGCTTCTGCGTGGTCATTGGCATGGGTTTTCGCTGGTTGCACAGCGTCGTTGTTGTGGTGGAAGAACATGAAGTGGGAGAGCTGTGCGTTGTTGCGGAGAGGTGATGAGGTAAAATAGACCGAACAAACGAGTAAGAACAAGCGAAAACGAGGTAGACCAGGAGAAAATGTAGCTCGCCTAGGTTAAGGAGTGAGCAGAAGGTGTAGTTTCAAATTCACAATCTGCGTAAAAGGGGCAGAACAGCCACTTAGATAGGTTCGGGATCATTATGTCGAGAATAGAGTAAAAACACATTCGCTACGCTCTTGATTTAATCTGGAAAGTTCTCAAAATACTCACATGTTATTATTCTTGCTGATGCTGGATGAGATGAGCATCGATTGATGGAGCAGATGGTGCAACACAGAGAAACCAGGTCAGCCCTCCCCCACAAAGCTGATTCAAGCTGGTAATGGTCTTGACTTACCTGTAATATCTCTCGAGCAACGAGTTTCTTTCCCTTGAGGTAGATTTGGAAAGGGGAGATGGGCGGGCGTTAAATGTAACTCTCCCTGCGCCTTTCTATTTCGGTTTCGTGGTGACGTTCTAGGACGACGGTGGCGTCCTGCTATGTGCTTCTCAGACTGCCATCAAAACAATGTATGATGTACATTCTTTCGCTCTGACCAGACTACATGAGCAATCCACGCCTTTTCGTATCGAGTGGTACGTACAAGGAAGGAAGCGTGATAACCCACGCAGTTGTAAAACAAGCTGACAGTCACGACGCTCTGGTTTGGATTCTGAACAGCGCTAATCCACCTATCTATAGCGCGAAAGAAAGAAATGAAGCCTATTGATTGGGGTTTGTAGTGGTATGGAATTCAGGGTAGAGAGTCGAGAGTAAGAGTGAGAGCGTGTCATATTGTCAGCTGCAGATGATGTATGTGCATCCATCACCGTTGATCGCTCTGCGGGACCGCTGCTACTAAGTGATTTCCAGTCGAAGCTCGACAGGGATCCCCATTAGTGAGAGTCCTCTGGTGCTTCTTGGCCGTCCTAGCGTTGATTCGAATGAACACTTCTGGTATGCAAGCAACAAAAACTTGGTCAATTCCAGGAAATCTCATCAATAACTTAGAGACCACCTCTTAACTATTCTAGAAGGCCTCAGATCTTGTTGCCTCAAGCCTTGCAATACGTTCCATTTAGTAAAGGGTTCAACTTTGAGCAGTTGAGACGAGACAAGCAGCTTGTCCTCACAGACATGAAGCATCTAGAGAATAGAATTACTTTTAAGGTGTAATCAAAGACAGAGAGAGCTTCCTTCTAAGGCTGCTTTCGACGTTACGCTCAGCTTCAAACTTTTATATAAAGTTTGACAGCGCAACAGAGGTATCTTCTATGAGTAGCTTTACGGGCATCACATTTACTACGGCAACTGCTTCAGAGCTTTAGGCATCCTAGGGAATCTCGTATTCGTGAACCTGAACGAAGGAGTCCTGTCCAAGTAGACAAGTCCAGATGCATTCGCCGTCGTCCAGTTACACATTTCCTTCAGATCTTGAGGAATGGCAGCATTCATCGTGTTAAGTGAGTCTGTAGAGGGGATGTTGACAAACTGCATAAGAAGACCGATCTCCATGTGCCATGAGATATGACAGTGGAACGCTAGGTTTAAGAGATATGAAGTTAGACTTCTACTTCTTACAACGAACGATCAGAATCGACACTTGAAAACTCGACTCACCCCAGGCACCAGGGTTATCACTGATGAACCTCATCACAATATAGGAGTAAGCAGGAATGATTACTGTATCTCTCCTCATCGGATTCGTCCCATTTAGACTTCCACCAACGAATGATCCCGTGCCCTGAGCAAGGACCCAGAACGTGGTGCCATGCATATGGAACGGATGGTCTGAGTCGTCCTGGTTCGTCACTCTTACTTCGACGACATGGATCCCATTGGTCGTGAGCATTAGTTGCGACGCATCGTTGTAGGCGACGTTTTGAGCTGCGTCAGTAAAGACATTTTGGAGCGTGAACTGGTTCGTCAGTGGTGTCCAAGATGTCTCGTTCACGTAAGCTTTATAAGGTCCACCTGTTCGGTAAGATTGGTAGACGCTAATGGAGTTCGTTCTGCGAGTGGTTGAGAGTAAAACGCGGAGTAAGAGGGGCTGAATCAATCCACTAGCGAAAACGCGTCACTTACACAGTTGGTTCACCGATCGAGATTGGATCAGCAGGCACTAAATCACCACCGACAGAAAAATTGAGAGCTCTTAAGTTGGATTGAACCAATGGTGCCGCTGGAAGAGCAGTTGTGCTGGTACCGTTGTACCGCAGGACGGCGTATGTGTTTTGAGTGAAGTTTGGATTTGTATCTGAAGCGCAGGTGGATATCACTGTCAGCAACCACAAAGAAAAAGCAATTTCGATGAAGGAGGTACTCACATGAGAACATGGAAGTGTCAACTGTGTTCCTGACCCAGTAAGCGCCAGGAGATTGATTCAATGTGACGAGCACTGAGTACCTCTGCGCAACGGCCATCTTGACAGTCTGTACTGTGACAGGCTCCACACTGACTCCATCAGCCTCGACCACTGTAAGCGTGTGGTTGTCGATGCTGAAGGTAGTAGCGGCGAACGTTCCTGTGTTGATGAGCCTAAATCTGTAGGTCGAGCCTTGAATCAAGTCGATGGACCAGTAAGGGGTTGAGGAGCCATCCGTAGACACACAAGTAGTATTTTCTCCGAACACTGGGTCTGATGCTGCGAGAGTGGAATTGATGGCAGCTGATGAAAAGAAGTACAAGTCAGCATTTAGAGATTCTCCGAGCACCGCGGCATAGTGGGCTTACGATAGTATGCACAAGATGATTGGGAGACACCATTAATAAATCTATATGACAACAAAAGGAGTTAGTCAAAAGGGAGATGAGGCAGAGGCGTTAATACCCACCCTCCGTCCGGAACCGGCTCGTCGCCCGGTTGTCCGTTCAAACCTGTACCATTCAGCATGTATCTCCACAGCAAATCGAACGAGTTGGTGTTATACAGATCGCTGAGCAAGAACAGTGCTTCACCATCATATCCGTTCCTTCCCGTACCCGCCAGCGACGTGTTCCTGGTCGTGATTGTCGAGTTGACCCCTCCTGTCGGGTTTGAGATAGAGTACTGAGATGCTGTCTCATTGGGTGAATGGAGGACTAGACCACCAATGAGTCCGTCGGTATACTGCATGCTAGAGTGTGCGTGCCACCAGTAAGTCCCGACGTTCTGTACTACCCACTCGTACTTCATCGTCTCGCCAGGTGGGATGCCACATTGAGTGATGCCCTGGGTACCGTCCATAAAGTTTGTGCCATTCTGGTATTGGCCGTGCCAGTGGATCGTAGTTTCATTCGTCGAGAGAGCGTTCTTGACGTAGACGACGATGGTGTCCCCCAGGTTCGCCTGTAACAATCGAAATAGAATCGTCAACAGGAGCGCCGCGCAGGCTCACCAATAATGTCCAGTCTTAACAGCCATACTCACTTCAATGAGTGGTCCAGGTGATTGTCCTGCAGGGCCAGTTCGATTCAGCTGAATGTCAACAAGGATTCAAATGCGATGTTTCGCTCACTGTTGACCATCAGCATCTTCTTCCAAACATGCCCCGGGTTACTCCAGATCTCTTCAACCTTCAGAAAAGGTCAGGTTTATTCGGTCTGTCAGTTCCAGCGACGGAGGCACGCGACTAACCGTCCAATTATACGTCCTCGTTTGAGGTGCAGCAGTTGAATTCCAAACCTGCGGTGGAAGAGTGACTTTTGATTTAGAATAGTGCGTCTAGCTGTGTAAGGGAAGCTGATACCCACAGAGTTGAGCCTGGCAGAGTCCACCATGAAATTTTGAGGCAACACTGCAGCCGTTCGATTCACAAACACCGTGGGGCCACTGGTGCTGTTGCTGATCGTTCCATTCCCGCTTGAGCCTGATCCTGAGGTATTTGGTGAAGCTGAAGTGGAAGACCCGTTGTGTTTAAGGCCGACACCCAATCCGACCCCCAGTGCAATGGCCAAAACGACAACCACTGCTACGACGGCAAAGATGATCTTTCGCAGTCGGCTAGTTGAGGACGCTGTCTTCTGAGCCATTGTGTCGCAGTCCTACACCCAGGGGTCTGAGAGAACCAGAGCGTCGCGGTACAGTCAGGAACGTAGCAAGCAAGAACGGCTGTTCGAAGGGGCTTACGTCCAAGCTCTCAGATGAAGTTAGAAAGGAGGACATCGTGTGGGACTGCCAGTCTATTTGGGTCAGTGTTGTCTATTCGAGGCGACAAATCAAAACGAATTTTGACGAATGGGAATCTCGCTGTGGTTCGCACGTGTCATTGTCGGTGGATTCCAGTGGCAAACAACCACCAGACGAGTCGAGAAGGGAGAACACGTCTTCCAGGAACATTGAAAGGAGGTGCTGGTGGGGGATGGTACGTTGGATGCGTCGGATCCATCTAAGGAGGGAGAAACTTGCAGCTTTGCTAGGTAGAGCGATTTGCGCCTGTTGACGTGACTTCGTTTTCCGTGATCCAAGACTTGCAATCACACTTTTGCTTTACAAAGCCGTTCTAATAGACGCTAGGTTTGACTCCTTTCAGCGCATTAGTATGTTTCAGGTTGACATCTGCTTCCTGGTCAGCACGAAAATCATAAGTTTCAGAAGAAATATCTTTTTCTTAGGCCCAACATCATCCTTCCCCCCTTTTCCTATTTTGAGAGCATCAGGGCATCTTGATACCCTGTGAAACATCGATTAAATGCCTGCACAGAACGATACTGGCGAGGATAACAACTACGGAGTCCTCTCCAGGGTAGTAAGCAGCAAGCTGGAACAGCCAGGTTCTCAGTGGGGTTCACCGGTTCTTGCATTTGGTCTACAGCTCGAGGATTGTAGGAGGATGGCCAGTCCACTCTGAAATCCTTTGCAATACTAAACTAGCAGAAAAAGGATACCTCCGGTGGTGATAGGCCGCTCGAAGCTTTCAGAAACTCGTCAGGGTTCCCTTCTCTTTCAGCATTGAAGTGATCTTGCTCAATAAGTATCTCTTCACTTCTCTGGACTTTCCATACAGCCGCCCGCAATTTGTAAGACTTATCACGGCGCTCCAGCTCTCCACCTCTTGTTACCCTCCATTCAATGTCAATGTGACAGTTATGTTCATTATATTCGTTTCGCTTTCCAAACACGTCAAAATATAGACAAGAAGGTGTTTTGAATGGTGGGAAATAATGAGCTAATGAAAAGGGTTATGAAAACAAGCATCGAGAGTCCTACGCTCTCACGAAAGAGGAAAAGCCGAAAGATAACAGCAGCAGAAGCGAGAACATCGAGAAATGTTGATACAACGAAAAAGATATGAAAGTTATGCGAACCCAATAAGCAACAGGAATCAAATGGTCCTCAAAATCAACGTCCACCTGTACCTGTAAACCCGCCTCGGTTCATCCCTCCACGCCCACTAAGTCCGCCTCTCATAGATTGTCGATCCCAAATCGAAGCACGTACAGGTTCACCGGCAACCATCGCTCTCGGTCCTTTGGGAATGACGACCCCCGGAGTGGCAGGTAGACTACTTCTTCCACCACCGACTGCGTTGAAAGTGGATGCTGCAGCTGCTCTTGGGCCACTGGGAGGAGCAATAGCAGCTCTGGGTCCAGCTGGAACCGAGCCTAAAGAAGTCCTGTGATCCAAACTTCCAGATCCGAAGCGGAAAGGTGTTGCAGAAGATCCATTGGAAATGGATGGCCTTCTGTCGCCGCTGTAAGGGTTCTCTTCTCTATCCAGAGGTCTTGGACGTGAGACACCAGCAGGTGAGGGTGGTTGAGGTTTGTTGTAGGAGTAAGAGTTTTGAGTTCCATAAGCTTTGGGGGATTCGGGCGGCTGGGAAATTCGACTCAGAGGGGTCTGCTGTTGCTGATTATGATGTGTACTACCTTTCGTATAGCGACTACCGTCTGGATCAACTGAGCGGCTTGTTACAGTAGACGGTTGGGAGGTAGGTGAGTTCATTCTGCTCGCAGGTGTAGAAGCAGATTCATGTTGGTTGGTAGGAGGGGGTGCAACACCATTAGGCAAGATGCTGGTTGATCCAACAGTTGATCTTCGAGGCAAGGTCTTGTCGGAGTTGTTCAAGTAATCTGAAGTGCCATTTTCAAAAGGCATCATTTTCAGAGAGGGAACGTATTGGGATGAGATGAAGGAAGGAGCTGAAGACTGAGACGAAGCGGATGATTGAGGCATCGGTGACCTCGCCGTCAAAGGCTCAGGAGGTCGAGTTGGAGCAGTGTTGACTGGAGGACCCAAGAAGCTTGGTCTGTCGAAGGAACCAGGGCTGCAGTAGGATCAATTTAGCAAAGATGGCCAACCAAGAAGAAAGATAGAAGAGGGTCTTACGGAGTAGGTAAAGACGTGTTACTGGATGCAGACACAGGTGGTAAGAAACTGGGCCGGTCCGATGAGGAGAGTCTTCACGACGCAAATATATACAGTTAGTTTAAAAGCTGTTCTGTTCGCCTGAAAGAAAAGAGAAGGCAACCTACACAGGAATCAACGGAGGTTTTGCTTCACCGTCGGTAGTGATGAGGGCAGCTGGAGAAAGATTTGTGCTAGTTCCAGTCACAGTCGCGAGGGGGTCGGTACGTTCTACAGCGAAAGGTGTGGACGAGATCACAGCACTATGAAAACATATACATATGATCAGTACTGGAATATCAAAATAAGCGAGGTGCGAAGACATACCTTTCCTCCAACAATGGTTTCACCTCGGATGAAGCAGGAGCAGGAGCTGCCTTATCCTGACCAGGTTCAACTGTTTCCGGAACGACAGGTGTTGATGGAGCAATTTCAGCCGTTGCCTTCCGTCTATTCTTCCAATCTGATAAACTGATCCTCTTCACAGGGACAGGTGGTGGTGGGGGAGGAGGGGTCGGTTCCTTCGGAGGTGGTGTTGGTTCCTTCTCTATCACAGGAGGCAATTTCTCTACAAGATTAGACTGAACGGTTGGCTGCCAGTAATCAACTTCCATTTCCAATGGCGCGGAAGGTGAATCTATAACTGCCTGAGGTACCGGTGATACTGATGTAGAAGAGCCCAAAGCTTGTTCCATTTCTGCACGCACAAGAGCATTCTTGAGCTCATTGACTGAATTGAAAGGTGGCGATGGGGATGGTTGCTGCGTAGAAATGACAGGATTAGCAGAGATGGAAGAGGTTGGCCATCTCTTCTTAGCCACTGGTGAACTTCCTGCAGCGCTCAAAGGACTGCTAGGTGCACAACCTTCGTCATCCGAATCCTCAACTCGTGTCTTCTTCTTTTTGAGACCACCACCTAGGACAAGCTTTTCGGCACCAGTGCGGTTCGAGGTCTTCGATTTGGAGAGCGGAATAATTCGTCGAGTGTTGGAGGGAGGTAATGATAGCAGGTCGTCCTCGTCTTCATCCGAAGAGTCAGACAAGTGAGAGAGCGGTTCGGTCAAAGTAGAAGCGTCTGAAATATTGCCAGAATCGTCCAGGTCCTCCATAACAACATCGTCTTCCAATCGCAGGTGAGAGTGGATTGGAGGTGGTGAACTGAGAGGAACGTCTTCTGCGTTTCCGAGACCAAAGACACTTTCCTTCAGAAGTTTCTCTTCTTCTTCCTGTTGCTGTTTTAACCTCCTTTGTTCCACTCCTTTCTCCCTCTCAATGGCCGCCAGACGTTCTGCTTCTTCTTCTCGTCGTCTCCAACCTCGACGGAGGCCGAGTTCTCTTCCAAGATCAGGTCGCTTCAATCTCTTTCCACCTTTCTCACCAATTCCAAGGAAACCTTTGCCTTCCAGTAGACGCGTGTATTGGGAAATGATGCAGTCCTTCTTCTTCTCACAAGCGCAAGAGGAGAAGCAGCCAAGCATATGAGTTAGGACGGTGTCGATCTTGAACCGCAGTTCCGAGGTTTGAGGAAGGATAAAAGGGTGAGGTTCTTCCATGAGCTCAAGCAGCGAGTGAATGATGTGAGCGTCGTCCCATTCCCAGGGCAGGATGATCTCGTCCCTCTTCAAGATTTCTGTTGTTGCGAAGATGCCAAAGGTGATCTCGACTTCGTCCTCTTCTGAGATTCTACCGTTTCCTTGGGATTTGAGCAGGATGATTGGTCGAAGGCGAGCATTAGGGTGACATCCACTCCTGACCCATCGACTCTCATTGCCTTCACCTCTCGCATCTACAACGAAATCCATTCCCATCTCGTCAGGCAGGAGCACATTCCGGACATGTGGCTTCGGAACTCCGAGTGAACGGTACTGGTTGATTGGATCATTTCGATAAGCTGATGCTGGAATGACGACACCTCTGTATTCACAGATGAGTTCTTCAGGCATGATAGTTTGCGTCGAATCTGAGAAGATGGCATAACCAGATGGACGAGGGTAAACAGCTCTGCTTGTTGAAGCACTGCTCGCTGAAGCTGAGGATGCCGAGTACAAGAAAGAGTTCGGCAGACAGCTTGAAGTTTCCACTAATTGGCGAACGGAAATCTTCTTGGCTTCGTCGTCCAACTCCTTCCCTGCTTCCAGACGCACCTCTACCGGGTCATAACTCCAGTCCGAATAAGCTTTGCCTTTGCCCTTCCAAGCCGCCCTCTGGCGGATGAGCTCAGCCATTACTCTCTTGACTTGAGGCTCACGAACAACATTCGATCGAATAGGAGCGTATTCTGTTGACCACGACTCTGTTCGGAAGTCTTCAAAATCTTCCTGTTGTAATGCAAGGGCAGGAGAGAGTGAGAATGACGAGGGGTTGAAGTCGGGCAACGGTGACTGGAGCACAAGGCCATTGGATTGAGAAGTAGATGACGAGGGCTTTCCATTGGATGGACCGGATGATGGACTTCCTGTTGTCAAGGGCTCCTTCAGTCCATTCAGCATGGACGCTCGAGGTTGAGATTGTTTCGGCTTTGGCTTCCTAACAATTTTAGGATGCGGGTCGACTGGTTTAGATGAATTTGGTTGGTGGAGTTGGGTCGATGGTGAAGGCGGATGTGAAGCGTGAAGGAATTCCGTTTCAGAGGTTGAAGCAGCCAGTTCTCTGGCTCTCAGCGCTAGACGAGCTTCCTGCTTCGCTCGCGCCAGTACAGGATCGATGAGAGGCCCAGCGGCAGGGTTACACAGATAACCTTAAAAAATGAAGGATTCAATTTAGATAAATGTATCAAGAGGCGCAAAATAAAACGCATCAACTTACAGATGTAGATATCTGGTACTGCTTCTTCGGAAATGATCCCAACACAAGCGGCGTGAATCCAGCCAAAGCACGTCTCACACTGAATCGTAAAGCCATCATCGTCAGAAAGACCACAGATGCACCGAATCAGCGTGTTGTCCTCAGGCAAAATGTGCGAAATCTTCTTCTGCTGTTTCGGCTGCTTAGGCTTGTGAGTACCATTGGCAGCACCATTCGACACAGGGCGTTTGCGTTTCTGAGGAAGTGGAGCTGTTGAGGGAAGTGATTGTGTTGGTTGTGAGGAGGCAGTGGCGGAGGTGAGGATCTGGTGAAGCGTTAGGCCAGCCGCCTGTTGCTGCGAAGGAGCTGGAGGCGATCTCGGTATCGGTGAAAGTTTTTGACGTTCCACATTGGCATCAACTTCGACACCAGTGTAAGACATATCAGTGTCAGCTTCAGGTGTCGGTGGTAGGAGACCCAGAAGGGCAGGGTGAATCTGAGGTTCCTGCGCCGGGTGATGTTGGATGTGCAGCGGTTGTTGGTGGTGGTGAGCTGGGAAGACATCGTACCCTGATTGAGCCTGAGGTAAGAACGTGCCCATCTGGGGTAAATGGTGAGACTGTTGGTGGTGAACGACCGTAGGCGGATGCGGATTGTGAGGGGGAGTGTCCAGATCCATTGGCGGTGTAATCATCTGGGCAGGTGGTGGTAAAGTTGGAGCTCCTAGTCCTAATAAAGCCATGGCAAGTTCTTCCTCACCGCCGGCTGGCTGATGAGGTGGCGGTTGCTGCACTTCCATGACTGATTTAGAGAGCTTGGAGTCAAGCAGGGAGACTACGAGGGATTTTAGAGGTTGGTTGGGAAGAAGGATAGGAGCAGGGCATAACATGCTACACGTGATGAAGAGAAGGAGTATGATGTCAGTAAAGTGAACGGCAACGTGTGAGGAGGTCACAAAAAGAGACAGAGAGGTCACAGCGGAAGCTGACTACAGGGTTTGGTGGTGCTGGTGATTCCAGCCTACCTGAGGAACATGATATCTCCCAGGAAAGTGCAAGTAGCAGATCCAGAGGTACCCTAGAGTACTTTCATCAATTGGGAGGCTAATCTGAGTTCCAAAGAGGATATTTCAATGGCCCAGACAGATTGTGCCGTTTTTCACCTCACTTCTTCAGAGTCAATCCCAGCCAACCACAGCTATCCCAGCCATTTCCAACCCCCCACACCATACCCTGTCATACTGAGGATGATTTTGAGAGGTAGGCAGTCGAATAGGAGAGAGAACTGCCCCCTGAACCACGGAAAGGAGACGAAGGAAGAGGGAAACGCACCAAAAACCTCGAATTCTAAACCACTCTTCAGACTCTACAAACCCTACAGCTCAATCACTTCGATGGAAACCAATACCCTTACACACTGCTATCAGCTCACACGTATATTTACACCAAGTTTTACTGCCTTAAAGGCCAGCTGTCTAGCGAGCGTATTTTTTGGTCCGTTTCGCTGAGAAGGCTGTTGGTTTTGATATGACAAAGACACGGGCCCAAGTTAGCGAACATGACACCTCCAGCCTGCACAGACGAGCAGATGTACTCTTACCTACCCAATGGCCTAAGTTGCTGTCCAGTTGGACTCTGAGTTGGGTGGTTGCAGCACTGCAGACCGCAAACGGAAGGCGCCCAGACATTTTCAGACGCAGACAGATGTCGGGGCCGTCAAATTTGTCTGACCGCCGCATGAAACGATAAAGGCACATAAACCCCAGAATGAGCTCTGAAAAGTATAACCCTCAACTGCAGAAAGTAGCTGCACCCAGGAAAACAACTTTAGTAAGGATCCGGTGGGCATGGCTGCAGTGGCGCTGGAACTAGGCACAACCTTCAAAAAGTGATGAGCTATGTATAGGACGATCTCATTCAGGCTCCTAGTCATCTGTCAAGTCTTGGCATGATATTCCTAGCTCTTCAGATGAGATTGGAGGAAAAAAAAACCAGGGAAGCCGTTCTCTTCAGCTGGAAGCTTGATGTCACTGCGAGTGTCCACCAATGTCGCTGGAAAGAACTCACCTATTCCTTGATAGGTAGGATAGTGTTGAGTGGTGCATTGCGCCTGCCATACTTGTCAGCCCGAATAGACATTGCAAGGTGATGAACCCAACCAAAGGGAAAAAGTATTAACTTCAATTTGGTTCAGGTGGCGAACCGAAGCTGCGACATTTTGACTTTGGGTTCTGTCCGAGATTGCTGCCTGCTCTTCTCAGTCCAAGGTCAGGTCAGGTTGCTGTTTAGTCGAGTACAGCATCGGTTAACATATACAGTAAAAATTTCGACCTGTGGGTTTCCCGCCGTCATTGAAGGGTCCGAACTCACATTCGCATCATTCGAGCGCATCTTGCAGAAAGTTCGAGCTAATCTTTATTGTCCGATCGATAGGTTCAGTCTGAAACAGAATCTTTGTAAGGGGATGATGGTGAAATTGGTGAAAGAAATATGCATGGGACTGGATATGTACAAAAGTAAGTTGGTGATGGTATAGGCTGGAGCGTTTGGGTATGGAGAGAGTGTGCCGAGCGATGACTACATATCTGTGCCGGCTTTTCACCTATAAGACAGAGATAAGACCAAGTGCTGGTCGTGATACAATGGCCGATGGTTGTCTAGAGAGTTTCGAGCTGAGCGTTCCACTTTGCGACTTTCGGATGGCACTCGACCTGAATGTTGCAACATCGAATCAGTTGCACTGCCCACTGAAGGTGATTATTGTTCAAAACACTCACCTTCTTAGCATCAAAGCCAATGACCTGAAGTGAGTCGAGGGAAATAGCTCGTGAAAGAGCAACGTAAGCTTTTCAAAGACCAAATCAGCACCCCGGCTCAACCAATTTTCACAGCATGACAGAATGATAACAAACCTTGGCCTTTCTCAAAAATCCTACTAAGGTCCACTCTGACTCGCGGAATGGCTGTCAAAAGCACAAGCAAGCGCCCGTTAGAACGTTTGACTCCTAGAATCCACCATGGGTGAGATGACTTACTTTGACCTTGAGATTTATGGATCGACATAGCCCAGGACACTATAGCACTCAAAACATTTGTGAAATCAGCACAATTCTCTTGCATCCTGTCAGCATCCCGTTCGAAACTCACAAATCAACGGAATTTGAATTCTAGACGCGACGACCTTCTGGTGTGAATCCTCAACCTTGAATTCCTCGTGCTTCAACAGATGGAAGAGGGGAGGACCATCGGGCATGATGAACTCGACGGCGGGATAGCGACGGTGAGAAGAAGATGAGTCCGAGTCCTCCTTGTGTTTACGCGGTTGCGGTAATTCGGGGTCGTCGTCCACGTCAATATCAGGCATACCTACGAGATCTCGGAGGACCATGGGCCACTTCAAGATAAAGAATGGATGAACAATAGTTCTAGAGTGCTCTAAGAAGGGAAATATGAGAGATGGAAACCTACAGTTGCTTCGTCGTAGAATCCGCGGATTCTGCCAATACTACCGTTGACGAGATTATCATCAAGGTTCTTGATCAACATTACCTGTAGAACCATTTATTGTCAATAATGTATCATGACGATTAATATGGCCGCGTGTTTACCTGAGCGCCAACTTTCAATGTAAGCTGAACAGAAGGACCACAGCAGTTTCAGCATTGCCGGCAGAAACAGAATCTCGACTAGACAGTAAAACTCACCATTTCCACAGCCATCATATTACTAAGCAGCTTCTTTCTCGCTTCCTGGTCTTCCATCTCACCGCCATCTTGTGCCTGATACGTCACAGATTCGGTAGTGAGTGCTCTCAATCTCCTGGAGTTGGATTCTTCAACCTCTTCTCTTCTTGGGAATAGGTCCTGCAATGGAGTGACTACAGTGTAAGTGGCCGATGAGGGTCTGATATGCAAAAAGTAATTTTCGTACGGTCGGTTCGATTCCATCGGAGTAAGCAACTGCGTAGGCTTTAGACTTGAATGCCGCGATCGACTTTAAAGTGAGTTTGCCAAACCTCATTTCATTGAGCATATTGACAAAAGCTAAGAGAAAATAGGAGTTAATGAAAAGGGATGTTAAAACAGAAGTGCATCAGACATCGAGCTCACTTTGATCCTTTTGTCTGAAGACCTGGGTCAAGTTGACAGTCTTGTTGATGGTTTCCTCCCACATCTGAGCCTCGAACGCGAATCTAGGGTTACCACCTTTGGTAACAGGAGGAAGTTGAAAGAAGTCTCCAGTGACGACGAGCTAGGGAGAGACAAAGATCGGGGACTAGTCAATCATGGTAAGGAGGCATGGAGCACTTCAGAAGATTTACTTGAATACCGCCAAAAGGCTCTTTGGAATGACGAACTATCTGAGCTACTTTAGAGAGCTTATCAAACAAATCACCATCAACCATGGACACTGTTGAATGCAAAGCGAGCCGTTGGTGGGAGGAAGCGAATTAGAGAATACTTATAATAAGCTTACCTTCATCAATGATAAGAACCTTGACCCTGCTCCATCTTCCCGAAGCTTTTCTGTTACCTCTGACTTTACCTGCCAGTTTCTCAGCAGCTTCTAGTCCCAAACCGACGCCAGAGAAGGAGTGTAAAGTGGTTCCCCCGACGTTACAAGCTGCAATACCAGTCGAGGCAGTGACTGCGACGGCATCTTCCTTCGTCGCGTACTTGACGCGAAGGCCTTTGATAATTTCACGGAGAAGAACTGATTTGCCAGTACCTGAAAGAATAGAAGAGGTAGTGTCTATCAGCAACAACAACAATGCGCATGCATGACCCGCGGACTTACCTGCTGAACCGGTAAAGAACACACTTTTCCCCTCCTTCACGACCATGTTCAAGACCTTTGTCTGCTCATCTGAAAGCTCAACTCCACCATTGTTTCCTTTCTTCTTCTTCTTCTTTGACGGTATGGACGGTCTTGCATCTGGAACGGTAGCTGACTGTAAATCCTGAGGAAATTTGACTTCTCTAACAACATGAAGCACAAAGAGAGTTTGCTTTGTCAGTAAATGGATCGAGAATAGATGAGCATGTTGTTCTCTTACTCTGCAGAATCCTCCCAAGGTCGTTTCGTCGCGCTCGTGCTAGCAAAGGTAGGATCGCCTTCCAAAGTGCCCAGGATCGCCAGTCTTCTACGTTGAGCTCCAGTCAAAGATTTTCCGTTATTATCTGTGATAGGAATGCTACTGGATGTAAAAGAAGCAGCAGCAGCTGGAGCAGTAGCAGCTGGTTTTTTTGGTCTGGCGAGTTGGGAGGCAGCTGATTTCAGAACCTGAGGCCTACATAAAAGACGGCGAATGACTTACCTGATAGGAGAAGGAGTCCATCCAGCAACCACTTCGACCCCAGGGCATTGGTCATCGTATTGTAAACTTGGGGCTGAAAAAGAAACAGCGACCTTTGGGGGAGCAGAGAATTCTTCATCCAAGTCGATTGGAGCAGATTGAGAGCCTAACACACCCGAAGAGCCCCAGTCACGAGAGATGGAGTTGATCCGGGAAAGCTGCAACAGTTATTAAGACGAGAGAGGCAGAATAGAAGAGAAATTAGTGTATGGCTCGAGCGGATCGACGACGCGAGGTGAGGAGGCAGTTACCCCGAGTTTCTTTGGAGGCATGGTAGCCATAGTAGCAATGAGTGGGGTACGAGAGGTAAGAAAGAGACCTATTCAATCTCCTAAGATACCAGGACGACGGTGAATGCGTCACGATTCAAGGGGGAGAAGGGGTCAGGAGCCAGAAACAAATCAAGTTCTGCGACGCGCGCAGACCAGAAGGGCTCGAACGCTTCTCTAGTTCTATTAATCGGATGGGTTATTAATCGCATCATATCAAAATGCTAGGTGCAAGTAGTACGAGTACAGGAATCAAAATTTGTTCCCTGCGTTTGCACCTCTCCCTCCTTGACTCTGCATCACTACAAAACCAACATTGAAACATGAGTCTCCGCGGCACTCAAGGATGATGAGGTAAAAAAAGAAGCTCACTTTGCATTCGTTGCATGAGAAGCTGTTGTTGTTGAGCTAGTGCTGCCAGTTGCTGCTGTCTCATGAGGTCGGCGTTCGAGTGTTGTTGCTGTTGTATTGGTGCTTCTAGTCCTTCAGAGGGTTGTTGACTAAGAGACTGTAAGTTTAGCTGCGCGATACCTTGAAACTGCTGCTGTTGAGGTTGTTGATGTGTGTACTGATTAGAAAAGTCGTTGAAGTTACCCATTCCCATCGTTCCGCTCACCATAGGATTCTCCATGAATGCATTGGCCATGTTATTCATCTGACCAAACATCATTTCATTTTGGAACGCGTGCTGTTGTTGCATCATGGCGGGATTGAATGTGCCGTGTGTTACGAAGGGAAAACCTCCGTAGCTCATCATCGCTGAGGTGTCGTACTGAGCTAGGTGTGGAGGTTGCGGTAATGGGTGAAGTTGTGGTTGATTTTGAGCTCCTGCTCTGTTTATTATAGTTCCACGCTGAGGTAGATTGGGAGTCGATGATGCGTTACCAGAACCGCGACGAACGGGTGATTTCGGTCGCAAGTTCTCGATGTCTATTGATGGGTAGAGTTAGCCACAACAAGACAAAAAGGTACGACATCAGGGGAAGCTTATTACCGGAAGTTAGTGGGACAACCAGCTTTCCACCACTGGCAAAGAAGCGATCGTATTGTTGTTTGTCGAACCTTTGGATGTCCCACCGCTCGACAGACACCACACCCTGATGAGACTTTTCAAATCCAGACACAACCTCTTCCACCCTCTCAGCCACACTCTTTTCTCTTTCAGGTTCAACCTTGACTGCCTTCTTCGGCGGTGAGTCTTCCAGCGACAGCCCATAGTAGGAAGCATTGACTGCTGCTGATGGGGCTGTCGTGACTGTCAGCCAACCTCTTCTCGCTCGAGAAGCGTTCCCAAACAGCTCAATTCTTCGATTTCCAAGGCAAAAGTTTTCCATGATTTCGTAGAGTTCGGGCGGTTTCATTGATGGATCTGGCACAGTCCGAGTTCCATCAGTCGATGCATGAAGGTACAAATATATAATGAACTCACCCTTAGTATCTGCCTCCCATACGATGATGTCTGTATCGATATTGCAATTCACGAATGCTCCATCTGTTGCTCTGCGCACGGTTCCTTTGATCCCCATCTGAATGGAGGCGGCTATGTCAGAGCTGTCCTTCATCAGGAAGTACTGGAGTATGAGAAACTCACCAGCAGATGTTCTTTTGTGCTATGAAACAATCCTTGAGGTGGTTCGTCGTTCTGCAAAAGTCAACTATCAGCGAGTAGACGCCAGCATCGCAAAATCAAGGTTCGTCACGTACTCCTGGACCTTTGACTTGAGATTTATTCGTCTTGACCCAGATAATCTCTATGAGAAAAGAGTGAGAAATGCAGCAGTCTAATACCTCAAACTTGGAACGAACCTTCACATCTCCTGAAACCCCACCTGGCGAGCACCTCTCGCCCCCTTTCCAGTCCGTCCTCCCACCCTTCCCCAACCCATAAGTACACAAAGCTCGGATCAGCAGCAATATTTCTTATGGGCAGATTTGCAATCTCAGTCCAGGTATATGAAGGAGGTGGGGTTATTAAGATGGTGTCGAACTTCAAGCCGCCGAGTTCTGAGAGCATGTCAGCTTGATTGAGGAAGGGAAGGTAATATGGTGCATGGGAGTTCAGATTGACCTGTTCTTGTTTTAGTGTTAGAAGGGTTTTGTGCTTAGGGTATCTGTCAAGATCAATGGAAGAGTTAGAAGACTGATGCTCTGTAGCATTTCAGTTCGAGAAACTCACTCATCCCCTCGTTCTTCAAGAGAGACACCAGCTATGTAATTTCCAGGCCAATCTCCTGTTTGAATATACCGCACTTGGTAGTCATTCCGTATCGTTTCTTCCTCCTGAAAATGGAAGTCAGAGAAAGCAGCCAAGCGACGTGTATGTAAGAGTTGAAAATGTGCTCACTGGGATATACAGGTGAGGAAAGAGCTGGAGTTTTACTTTCTTATCTGCTGTTAGCTTGGAAAGATCTCGAGAAAGCGGCTGGGTGAAATCTTCTTGGGTGGGGTCTTGGTGCGGATCTTGGGCTGGCGAAGGCTGCTTGGACGAGATGGTCAGGCCATGCTGGGATTCTCGTTTACGTTTCCGAGCTCTGAGAATGTTGATCAGATCGTCATGGACTTTCAGAGGCGACTGGGGCTGTAATGCCAGAGACATCCAGTCTCATGGACGATGGTTGAGCGCAACCTCCCGAACCGACGAACCGACTTGAATTCGAACTTTGCGGGCAACGAATGTCGAGACTCAACGACTTAATCAATATTATTCTCACGAATCGTGATTCCATGATATGTTCTCATTCATATTGAAACCAGTATGTAGAGAAGAATAGTATCCACCACCTTGACACAACCTCCCAACAGCCAAATGTCCGTAATTGGGTAGGATGCAAGTGAGTAGAAGACTTCAAATGTGTACTGGGTAGAGGTGGTAGTAGAGCTAATGATGGTCTACTTCCTCGTCGTCTTGTTTTCGGCCTCTCTTCATGTCGTCCTCGTCATCGACCCTAGCATCTCTGCTGACACTTCTTGAAGTTCTTCTCTCCGGAGATCCTGATTTCGATCTGGCCTCAGAGTGCCTGGGGGGAGAAAGCGGGCGAGAAGCTCGATTCCGAGGTGAGGGAGAACCACTTCTTCGAGGCGAGGGGCTCCGATCACCTTCATTCCTTGACTCACGTCGTCCAGGCGATTTTGATCTTGACCTTGACCTTGACCTGTAGCATCCTCCACGACTTCCCTCGCCCCTATCGTCGTGCCCTCTTCCACCACCGTTGCTGGGTCCACCTCTTCTGTCTCTCTCGGTTTCGTGTCTCCAGTGAGACGACTGAGCAGATTTAGCCCATTGGACAGAGATTCTGCGGCCATCGATCATTCGTCCATGCCTGTTGCGAGGGGCGTTAGAGGTCAGAAAAGATGACAGATGGAGAAGTTGCGAATCGCGACTCTTCTCACATGTCAAAGTACTGTCAGTACACACCGAAGGGATGAAGGAGGTCATCAACATTTTATTTAATTCAACTCTTCTTTTTCACCCAAGGAGCTGTTCTGTGAGACTTACGGCATCTTCAGCAGCGACTGGGAAAGGATGTGAAATGAACAGTAGGTGTGAAGGATGTTAGAAATCAAAACACCTTCAAACACCAACAGTGAGTTTACTTGCTTTCACTTCTGAACTCAACAAAGGCATATGGAGTAGCTGTGGACGCCTTGAGGGCAGGAATATCGCAGCGGACCAATTTTCCATACCTGCGCGTCGAAATAGACAGTCAGAGTTCCAAATGGAGCACCCATTGAACGTCGTAATGATTTTCGGCTAACCTTTCAAATTCATAAGCCAAATCCTTCGCCCTCAAGCTCATCCCAAAGCCTGCGACGAACAAAACCGTCCTCGAAGGCTACAAATCGCCAGATGAATTTATCGACCCCAGGAAATTCAGGAAACAACTCATCAGTTCTTGGATCATATGTTCAATTTGGGATAAAGAGAGCGACTAACAGGCATCTTGTAGAATATCTCTGGAAATGTAAAGAATCGAGTTGGTCGCACACGAGTCACCAGAAAAAAATCCTCGACTTTCTTCGTTTGCCAACCGTCAAGCAGATAATACAGCAAAACCTTTTTCAAGGTCCTTCAACAGCAGGAAATCGTATTTAGTTCATCCATCTATTCATCTAGGCAATTTCTTGGATCAAGGGAATCGAAGCACGAGAAAATATCTATCGATAGCAATCATGGCTGAAGAACTCACGAATGGAGTAGCAAATCTCACGGTGGTTGATCCAGCTACCTTGGGTCCACTCAGCCCTGAAGTCATTTCCAAGCAGGCTACTAGTATGTATAACTTGTTTCGACGGAGCAGCTCTCTGAAGCAACTGCTGATCATGTATGCTTTGCGCTGCTCGTTCT
Source organism: Krasilnikovozyma curviuscula (assembly GCA_014825775.1). NCBI lineage: Eukaryota > Fungi > Basidiomycota > Tremellomycetes > Cystofilobasidiales > Mrakiaceae > Krasilnikovozyma > Krasilnikovozyma curviuscula. Next base: position 40,380 of record MVAQ01000066.1, read on the forward strand.
ACCGATTGTTTCCTCCTGGTACCCTACCTTCTCTGGTCTGGTCTTCTCCAATATATCTGCATGAACTCGTACTGGTTATGTGGTTCTTGATCGCTGCAACCAGTCAACATTGGTAAGTTCCATCTTTTTTTTTTCGCGCTGCTCTTGTTCTTTTTTCGCCTGCATTCGACGACTCTAACTTGCTCGATAACTCTCAGGTACAATTGGTCATGTCGCTCACGGAAAGTCAACGGTCGTCAAAGCTATCTCTGGAGTGTTGACGGTTCGTTTCAAGAACGAGTTGGAGAGGAATATCACCATTAAGCTCGGTTACGCTAATGCGAAGGCTAGTCTCAATTGCTCTACCTTCGTCGAATCCCTAACAGCAGGCCCTGACTCCTATTTGGTTTTCTTAATGTAGATCTACAAATGTGGCTCTGAAACTTGTGCTAGACCTGGATGCTACAAATCGTACTCATCGTCCAAAGAAGACCACCCGCCGTGTGAAGTTCCCGGATGTGGTGGAACTATGAACCTTGTCAGACACGTTTCATTCGTCGGTGAGTAATTTTGTGTTTGCTTTCAGTAGGTCGAGATTCGTTGCTAACAAGTTGATTTGTTTTTCCCCCCCCCCCCCTTGCTCAAAAATTACTATCCTCACCGCCTGCACCAATTTTGTTCTGTCGCCCCATCAGATTGTCCCGGTCACGACGTTCTTATGGCTACTATGTTGACTGGTGCTGCAGTCATGGACGGAGCTCTGCTGCTGGTCGCTGCTAACGAAAGTTGCCCTCAACCTCAAACTTCTGAACATTTGGCTGCTCTCGAATTGATGGGCCAAGAACACATCATTATCCTCCAGAACAAAGTCGACCTAATTAGAGAACAACAAGCTAGAGAACAGATGGAGGAGATTAAGAAGTTCGTCGATGGTAAGAATCTTCTCTTGCAACTGTTGGTGCTGTTACTCACTATGCATTTGTCATCGAATAATTAGCCACCGTCGCACGAAAAGCTCCAATCATCCCAATCTCCGCTCAGCTGAAATACAACATCGACGCAGTTAACGAATACCTTTGCACCAAAATTCCAATCCCACCACGTGATTTCACCTCTCCACCACGAATGATCATCATTCGTTCGTTCGATGTCAACAAGCCAGGTAGCGAAATTGATGATCTGAAGGGTGGTGTTGCAGGTGGTAGTATCTTGACTGGTTGCTTGAAGGTGAGAGCTCTTCACTTTTCCGCTCATTACACCAAGACTGACGTGCTGCTCTGCGCGTTCTTCAGCTCGGACAAGAAGTTGAAATCCGACCAGGTTTCATAACAAAGGACGAAGAAGGAAAATTCAAATGCACACCCATCTTGTCCCGAGTCGTCTCCCTCTTCGCCGAACACAACGATCTTCAGTTCGCCGTGCCGGGTGGTCTTATTGGTGTCGGCACCAAGATTGACCCAACGATGTGCAGAGCTGATAGGTTAGTTGGACACGTGTTGACTGCTGTTGGATCTGGAATGGATATCTACACTGAGTTGGAAGTTCAATGTAAGTGGCTTATTTCTGTTTTTCCAACGTCAGCGAAGTCCGTCTGATAAGTCTCGTCGTCTGCAGGCTTCATGCTGCGAAGGTTGTTGGGTGTGAAGACAGAGGGTAAAGAGAAGCAGACTAAGGTTGCCAAGCTGACCAAGGGTGAAGTCTTGCTCGTCAACATTGGTGCTACTGCATCCGGTGCCAGAGTCGTCAGCGTGAAGGCCGATATGGCCAAGATTGTGCTGCAGAGTCCTGTTTGTACCGAAGTTGACGAAAAGATTGCGTTGAGCAGAAGAATCGATAAGCACTGGAGACTGATAGGATGGGGCAAAGTTCGACGTGGTGTCATTCTCGAGGTGTCTGCTTGAGCGGTTATAGGATGATGTCTGTTCGTGTATTGTATCCCCATTTTTAAATTCGGCGCACTCTGACAGTCTGGCCCAGCGGGATTCAGAGAACAGTCCATTGGCTAGAAAGGGAGCTTGCTGCAGTTTTAGACAAGATGTCCGGTGTGCTTTGATCAGGTGGCGTGCTCCAATACCATCGTACGAGATATTAAATGATCATCAGGCAAGATTCACGAAATTAGTTGCTCTTGTCCACTTCGGCTGCTTTTTGTCAGCCACCACCGGTATGCTTCCCACTCGCATGCGCCATAGTTCACTGTTCGGGGTCTGACAGCTTGAAGAGGTAGGATGGGCTGGAGTTTATGAAGCTCAAGAGAGCTTGGAGAGTGAGGGAAATTATAGCGGTCATGGACAATTGAGCTGAGGCGATTGTGAGTCGTTTCGTTAAGGTGATATGCGTCGATTCGGGGTGGATCGAGACTCATTGGGTTTCTGATCTTGTATAACATTCGTTGATCATTCTCAGATGAGATCAAACATTAAGATTCTGAAAGTAAGTCCTGCGTCACACGCTGAGAATTACTGTTCGATGTACCATGCAGCTGTTTGTCATGATATATCCCTCCTCAGATTAGCCAGCTGTAGTTGTTGTGTTGGCGTGCTGACTGCCCATCGTTCCAGTGCGCAAATTTGCGTTGGATACTGCCACAGGACGTCTTGTATTTTGATGTGTTCGACAAAGGCTGTTCTGTTGGGTCAGAGGTTGCGGAGGTATCTGTCGATAAACGGGGTGTTGAGGGAATCTTTGGTTCGACGCCTGAGGTTGCGGTTGCGAAGAAGAGTGAAGGAGAGGTAGATATTGGTTTCGTTGTTGCTGAGTCGGCGGTTGCTGGGATTGACGTATGTTCGGAGGTGGATTCAGACGCTGGGGATGAGTAGCTGGCACACTGTGCTGAATACTACGAGATGACATTGGCGGTGCTTTGTTTGGGCCACGGTACAATGGAACAACGGTTATCCGTTGAATGGGCTCGAGGATGAGATGAGGTCGCCCATTACTCCTCAGCTGCTCCGCAGCAGAACGGGCGAGCTTTTGGAATCGGCGAACAACGTTCTCATTGACGCCGTTTGTTGTATTCTGAGGAATAATAAAGCAGTCATTATAAAAGCACAGCTGAAAAGGGAGATTGAGACGTACTTTGTCAGGCTCCAGCGGGTCTTGAACTACCAACGCTTTACCCTTCCAGTGCTTCAGATCCGAGTCCTCCGTCCTTGGCTTAAATCCGCCAAGCCTGATGGACACCCACATTCTATCTGTGGCCATGGTCCCAAAGAACCTGAAGAAGCCCACGGCAAGCTCCCCAAGGGATGGCTCGGAGTTGCTGGGTTTGTATTGTCCCGCCTTCGCAAATGCAAAATCAACAGTCCCTCTTTTCCCACCAGTACCGAAAGGTACTTCTACAAGATCAGGCAGAACCTCCTGAGACTCCATTAAGTCCACGCTCCCCAGGTTTGGGAGCAGTCCTTCATGTTGAAGAAATGCGATGGTCATGAGCAGCAAAGCGTAAGATGAGAAAGACACTTCGGACCATCCGGATGGATGATTGATGTGGTGGACTCTTGCCCATCTCTTGACAAAATAGAATAAAGGTTTGAGGACGAATGGAGCGATTTTACAGTCTAAACAGCGAGAACAGTCAGTAACGGCGGTGAAACTTATGAGATTACAAGATGCTATTTACATTCTCGAATGAGAGAGGAGTTTTTACAGCCATTTAGACAGTTGATGTTAATGTCATATTCAATCAAATAATCTGCAAATGTTCCTTTGACTAAGAACACAGGAACAGATGTGTAAGTCAGAAGCCGCTACAAACGGGCTGAAATTGTAGTCACGCTCACTAATAGGTATCCTTGCTGAAACAACCACTTGGCTCACGTGCACATTATTCCTCCGCAGAATATCGGCCACTTTTCGCAACTTTGGGACAGTTTCCCTCAGTTTCCCGTCAGGACTGTCGCGATCCTGTCAAGAGTACAGAAATGAGTGAGCCAACGGCCTTCGTAGGTATGAAGATTAAAATTGAACTCAAAGACATACACGAATGCAAATGTCAAGATCTGTAGCAGCTGTATCAAGCCCAGAAGAACACGACCCAAAGCATTCGATGTAAAGACTGGAGTCGATTTTTTTAACGATCTTCTGAAGTTTAGACAGGAACATGAGCCTTTTCTGTATGATTTTTGGTCCGGGGTAAGAAGTCTATAAAGAGATTGTCAGGCGAGACAGAATGCTAATAAGGAAATGGGGAGAAGCGTCTGACCTTCCAAGTATTGATCATCCACAGGCTGAGGTCATACCTTATATCTCCTTGATATGGTAAAGGGGATATATGTAGCCTAGGGTCGTTCTCCTAATGAGATGCATTGCTTCAGGTGAGCTGGATGGATGGATATTCAGGTCAGACTAAACAGCAACTCAACTCACAGGCAAACAAAGCTGGAATGAATGATTCTCCATTATCATCCCTCTGGATTAGACGAAACCAACCAGGGTAAGAGATTCAGAAATAGTCCAAAATGCTATCGACATGAGGGTTGAGAATTCATTGAGACGCGAGGCCGTCGTTTCAGCGCATGCGGCCAGCAACTGCCACTAACCTGGCTGTTTTAACCCTGGAATATCATGGGTTTTCCAAGAAGGTTCGACGAGAGAGAAGATGCGGAGTCTATCAATCCAGATGAGGCAGTGAGAGCAACCGATGAGGACGCCTCCCTTTCGAGGCTGTAAGTTGCTACTTGGAATCTTTCGAACCTTCAAATTAGCTCATTCTATCACTGTTGGTGCTAGATCTGCTGTTCAAAAGGGCTATCTGGTAGACCCATTTGTGTCTGCTTTCATTCGTGGCCGTCCTCACCCCAATCGAGCTCCCTTGATCAACGTCGGAACTCATGCCAGAACCCAGGGGATAGATGCTCTAGTGAACGAGTTCCTCAGGCGCGCGGGATCAGGAAGAGGTCAGGTTGTGAGCTTAGGAGCAGGGAGTGATACGAGATTCTGGAGAATTCGAGTGAGTTTGAGTTGGATTTCTCCGTTTAGCGTAGGCTGCTTGACCTCTTATTCTTCTCCAAAACTCTAGAGCAACCCTGATCTCTCAGGTTACCTGAAGACGTATATTGAACTGGATTTTGCTGAAATAACAAGCTCAAAAGCGAGGTGCATCAGCAAGTCACCGCTGTTGAAACAGCATGTCACTGGGATGACCACAGGTAAGCCCCTTGCTTCTATCATATTTCTACTACCCACTACAGGTCTGAGATATTTATTTTAGCTCAGGGGGGAACTTTGATATCCAGCGACTCGTACCATCTTATCCCTGCAGACCTCCGAAATCCATTCCCACCAGCCCAAGTTCCTCAGTTGCTTGATCCCACACTTCCCATTCTGTTCATTGCAGAGTGCTTATTTGTATACCTGGCACCTGAAGTAGGGAAAAATGTGGTCGACTGGTTCTCTGAGTTTGGGAAAGGCGGCGTGGGTGGAGTCGTTTACGAGATGTGTGGCTTAGAGTGAGTAACAATGAGAGCGTGAATCTTCTCGAGAAAATGTCACTAATGTATGACTACCTTCTCCAGTGATCCGTTTGGAAAACGAATGGTGATCAATCTAGGACAAAGAGGCATACCGCTTCTCTCAGCCCACTCATTCCCATCCCTCGCGTCTCAGCCCGGTCGATTTATTTCTTCAGGCTTTACACAAGCGAAAGTTAGATCTATAAACCAAATTAGGTCTGAAATCTTGTCGGATGTAGAGAGGACGAGGTGCAGCAAACTGGAGTGGGTTGACGAAGTAGAAGAGATGGAGTTGATCTTTGGACATTACTGTGAGTTGCTCTCTCTATTTCAGGTTTGGGCTGCCGTTGAAAGGGTTTGGGGTTTAGGTATCACTTGGGGGTGGAAAGGAGGAGAAGAAGCTGTCTGGAAGAATTGGGGTGTGGCGCGATAACATTTCGGGTTGTTGTATCAATCCTGATTGCATTACAGAAGAAAGGATAGACTTCTCGTAAAGATTATCAATAGTACCACACTAAGAACCTTAAATTTAGTCTCTCCATCCACCGTCTTCGTCGTCAGTCAGTTCATCTTCCGTCAAGACGTCTTTATACCCTCTTCTTTTATCCCATACCCTGCCATCAGAATGCGGAAGACATCGAAGCGGTAATATTAGTGTATACAAAGAACTGTTGTTTTATCATCTGGGTCAGCAGGATGCGAGTGACGACAAGATAGCGCAACGAGACACTCACTAATGTTCCAGGCAGAAAAACATTTTCAGATTCCTCTTCCAGCCAAGATCAAAGCTGTTCGACCAAGATTCACCTCGGTGCTGCGCTCTCAGGCGGTAATAGTTGTTGTCGTGGCCTTCGACTGAGGTTTCAGCCCAGCACACCATCAGAAGCTGCCATCCGGCCATGACCGTCAGGGCGAGACCTAAAAAGAAACTCTCATTGTTATTAATTATTCAAACTCTAGCGGTGAATTAAGAAATAATCACCCATCGCTATTGACAGGACGAAAGTCAAGGTGAAAGCCAACCGGGGTGTGTAATACGGCCAGTCCCCATCAAATGCAAAAGATTGGAAGAATTTGTGGTAGCCGAAAATTATAAACAATGTGCACCCGAGAACCAAGTAGAGCATAAAGAGAACGAAGTGACGTTCGTTTCGTAGACCGACGCAGGCGTTGATCCAGGGACAATGATGATCGAATTTAAGCGTGCAAGTCCTGCAGGGGAAATATGAGCAATCACCAAGAGACGACGCTCTTTTAAATAATTTACTTACCCACATACTCTGCAATGATGTGCCCTCTGTGGTTGGCAAAAGGAAGAACTTCAGAAATTCGAGATTTCCCCCCTGGTCGCAATAGAGGAATCTACTATTACTAACTTCCGGTTTACTACCACCACATTTCCTACATTTTCTCTCTTTTCTTTCTACTATCCTTGAACTCCCAAACTTATTTTGGCTTCCTGATCCTTCAGAATTTGTATCTCGACCTTCTTCGTCTTCACGATCAAATCCAAGTCCAATCACGCTATTCCCTCTCTGTCGATCCACCAAGTACATCGGCTCTGCCCAGAGCCATCTAACTGGAGTCGGTAAAGAATCTCTAATAGGCCCTTTGCCTAGATGATCCTCAGGATTTCCTGGCGCTACGGTGCACACGTTGAAGTAGTGTCCGAAGATGTTCAGTGCGACTAGCAGGAATGGAATGGCTGAAATGTGATGGATAAGTGTGTATGTCGGTAGAATTGTGGGGTAGGTCACTTCAACTGTCAGTCAAGGAACAAGAAACTGGGGTTATTAATCAATGCAACGCGCATCAAGCAAGGCACCTACAGAAAACTAGAGCTCCCATCCCAACCAGAACCCACGCAATAGTTACAAACACCGGTCCAGCAGCTCCTGTCAGGTAGTTGGCTGTGTTTCTGTTGTTTTCGAGAGAGGTTTCTGAAAGAATCAGCAGTCGCGCAGCAAATAAGGACAGGAAGCAGGCGGGGGGCTCACTCCATCCATTTGAAGCAGGAAAACACCATATTGGCTGCTGGCCTAGCGGCAAATGCCATCCCTCTAGGCATGAGTTGCAAGAGGGGACAAAAACCTCAACCTGGACCTGAGGCTGTTAGCGGCGAAGCTGCCGACTCTACAGTGTTCATCAATCCATCAAAACGTTTCTTCCAGTTAAATCAGATTGAGTACAACCCTTAAACGACGCTAGTATATCTGGAGTGCTGGGAGGTGTGGGTTGTATTGGGCGGGCCTTGTTGATTTGTGAGTAGCTGTTTCCCAGATCAAGTAGACAACATCTGAAACGAGTCTTCTTTCTGGCGACTGCTAGGGATCTCATCGAGAATCTAGCGCCAAGTTTGGTACTAAATTACCTCAGGAAAGGCTGGTTCATTTTAAGAGGTCAATCTCTGAGTGTACCGTGTAGTAGGGTGTTTCCACCAACGTAAGTTGCAGACGCCTCGACTGTTTCGACTTCAATTCTGAAACCTTCAGCTCTCCTCCGTAGATGGGATATACCCCTCTTACATTAAATTCTGGTGCTCTACCGATATGTATCTCCTGCTTGAAGCTTACAAGAACGGTACCTACACCACTCAGCAACCGCCGATCCAGCAGCAAACTGTCCTGTAACACCCCAAAAGCAATAGAAATATCGGCTTCATCTTCATCACCGTCATTCTTTCCAAAGTCCCACCTCTTGCAACCTGTTGTACCACCTCCTGTCAACTTCTTCGCACTTCCAACTCTTTCTTTGTCCGCCCGCCGGATCACATCCTTCTCACACAAATTTTCGGATTTCCTTAAAAGAGAGTACCGGACGAGAGCCCCAGTTAAATCTCACCACTCACCAGTCTCCCCACTCTCCAAATCATTTAGAAACACCTTCAACGCTGCCGTTCATAACAGAGACCTCAGGGCGGTCATTATAGCTTTTCCTGACGATTATCAATCCACAATACCCGACCGCTACCTTCTTTCAGACTCTGACATCCCTTCCAGGCCAGTGGGAGGTCGCGCTGTGGAATCACCAGCAGCGGTGGTCAGCCAATTGATTGTAGATGAAGCTGTGTGGACGGAGGAGCATCGATTCCCAATCACATCAATGAAAGATTATGAGTGTTTACTACGGTTATCGATGGCTTGTGCTGCTGTTGGAGAGAGTGCTGCGTTAGAAGGTTGGGGATTGAGGCAGCTTGATCAGGCGTTGAAAACGAGCGACTATCACGGGCTGGTGGGAGATGGCAAATGGAGTGTTCATTCGGTCATCAGCACACTCTTTCAGAACATCAGAGAGGTCAGAAATCATCCAGACAATGCGCTGAAGCGATCGAGGAGGGATGTGCGAGTCGGGGAGCGACTTGACTTTAATGCCATCTGTGGCCTTGACCGGCTCTACATCATCCTTCTTGCTGCCCACTCCATTGCTCGTCACCCTCATTCCGCTTTTATCACCGTATTTGATAACAACAAGCTAGCTCTCACCCCGCTGCACAATATCCTGGTTCAAGACGTTCTTCGACCACTTGGACTGAACAGTGATCACTACGTGTTCCAAGGTATCGTGACTCGCCGAGAGTCCAAAAGAGTTCAAATTTTCTTTCACCACTGGCCTCAACTGGAACTTACAGTTGCACGGTACGCTCTCAGAGGAAACTACAATGAGATCAAGGGTCAATTTGAAGTCATGAATTCAAGGATCCTTGACGGTGAAGAGCAGATATTCTTTGTGAAGTCTGAGCCAACTTTTTCAAGGTCTACCTCTTCAAATGGTCTAGTCAAGATACACGAAGAAACTTGGGCACTCTTCCTTTGGGCCTTTCACACCCTGAACAACAAAGAAGGCATTGACCTGTTTTGGAGGCGTTATTACGGCCTTTCGCTGCAGAAGTCATTCAGGTTATACAAGATAGAATTAGAAGCTCTTGCTGAGAGGGAAGGACTGGAAGACGGCGGTGCTGCATTTGAGAAGTTTCAACAAATGAAGGGCTTGTTCAGTCTCACCACGTTTGTGGTCGAAATGTACCTGGTCTGGTTCCAGCTGCTTCTTAGACACAATCTTTTGGGTCATGCTAAAGCATATACTGCAGAACTAGAAAGGATAAAGCCGGGTTCCGCATCAGAGCCACCGTTCTTGAACGCCTGTGAGTCGAACACTTAAGTGATCGTATCTGTAATAGCACTTACCTGTCTTCAATATCTTCTAGTACTTCGGAACCACCTGGAGAATGGTAGGGTGTCAGCAGCCTACAACCTTCATTCCCTTATGGTCGCCAAGAAGCTTTGTACCCGTGAGACCTTCGACATCTTACTTGAACACCCCAGTCCAAAAGACCTGTCTTCCGAAAAATGTTTTGACTACTTTATTTCATCAAACCTTCTATCTCTCAATCAGCATTCTGGAAGCTACTGGCTCGAGTATGGCACTCACTTGCAATTGCGACGACTCTGCGTCCTATTCCACGGCGAAGCTGCTCTGCAATCCAAGAATCCACTCGCGGCGATGGATAAATACTGGTGTCTCATGGTGAAGCTACATCAAATCCCAAATTCCAATGAATCTATCAACACTCATTGCATCAGTGAACTTGTCAAGCCTTCCTCAAAATTAGGTGCCGGCGGAGCCTTGTCTGCGCTTGCAGTTCTAAGCAAAATGGTGGAGGATAGTGCTATCAGTCAGAATAGATTCTCAACCGAGTTGGACTACATCTTGTATTCTGCTCTTCAGCTGTCCTCGACACCTCTGCATTGGGAGTCTCAACTTCTGCTCGTCAACATCGCACGCGGACTTTTACAGGTGGATACTAAGCTCCGAGGTCGTAGCTCTAATCCTGATACCGTGGTTAGAACAAAACTCAACATCATCGATGTCTTGTTAGAAGACCAGGTTGCCCCCGAGAAGGAAAAATGGGATCTGATTTGGGAGCTGTGGATTGACACGGAAGAAAGTGGGGGATGGTGGAAGTACAAAAGCGCCATCGATATCTTCTACAACAAAAAGCAAAGAGCATTGCTTTTAGAGTTTAGGAAGAAGTATGCCAGCAGAATGGTATGTTTGTATCCTTCATCTCATTATCCTCAGATTACTCACCTCATTTCGTCTCGATTATCTAAGCCCCCAATGCCTAGACAAGAAGGGAATTGGGAGGAACTCTTCCAGAAACTGATCTCTACTACCTTTGATGTTCCGTCATCCGAAATCCAAGACGCACCAGAGCAATCTCTGAGGAAGCCTCCAGCTGCCAGCTTCCAAATTGCAAACCTAACTCAATCTCTGACCGGTCTCTCTTCTCAAACCGACTACCCATCATCTTTTGAGATCTCTGCGTCGCTCAATCCCTCGAACATATCTCTCGGAAGAAAGGGCCATACCCCGTTAAAGAAATTTACCCTTGCCAACCCTTCCCTGCCAGATTCCAAGTAGTTTGTAGAAGGGTAAAAACTATAGAAATCTCTCATATCATGTTGTATCTAGTCTAGTATTAAGTGTGCATAATGGGAAGTCCTGCGCTTCTTTAGATCGCCATAGAACAGAGAAAAGTAAAAAAGCCCAACTTTGCCAGGGGCTTGGGTGACCAGAAGAGAGTTTAGAAGATGAGTGTTCTGAAAGAGAGAAGGCTGTTGGTGGTAGTTGGAGAATCTAAACGAAGAGTCGCCTGGGATGGACATTCAACATCACTTGGCGATGCCCTCAGGTGATGATATCTTGCATCTCCTGATGGGCATCGAGAGTCCGTTTGAAGGAGTCATAGTGAGAAGGCGCTGAATCAGGTATTTCTGCGGCGCAAATGCGAGAATATGGTGTGCTGCTTCAAAGGTCAGCGGGCAGCCTCCTGATTCGGATCTCGTCGAGATAGAGAAAGAGAGAGAGAGAGGACCATAAAAATTCAACTCAGAAGCAAGCCTAGTGATTCACATGTATAACGGCCAAGCCCAGCATTCGCATACATCTCATGAGTCTCTCTGTTGTGAACTTGGAGTTTCTCATCTCGTGGCGAACAAAGATGTTGGCAGCAGCTCGACCAGTCATAAAACCAATCAGAACTGTCGACCGACGCTCACCCCTCATCCCCCCATAGGCCCTCTTCAGGAGCCTCGTTGCTTTCCCCTATCAACCCAAGAACTACCTTGTCACCGTCTACGAGGTTTGACACTGGGGGGAGACGAAAAGGGCTGAAATCTCTTCTTGCTCCATCGGGCGACTGCCCTGTCCCAAGTAACTCCATTCTTCATTCAATCCTACCGTCGAGGCTACTAGAAGGAGCGAGTCTGCTAGGTATGTGTCTTGTGCTAGCTGGTTATGGAGAAAATCCACAACTTCCCGCATGACGAACATCAACGCTCACTGACAGCAATTTTCCACCTTTGATTTGTCAATCAATGGCTACCACGAACTCTGAGTAGACACGAAGGCCATCCCACCTTCTCTCAGCACCTTTCTGATCTCGGGATCAGCCCCAATATTGTGTGACCACCGTGTCGGTTCTGGCAAAGCTCGACCGCAGTCTGTGCACCATTAGAAGAGCGTGGAAGTCAGCCTGGAACTTCGCCGGCTGTTGAAATAGGAGGTCATGGCGGATAAGTAAGTCCAAATTTGTTACAAGACGAGGGCAAACCGCTTTGTTCTTCCCTTTTTTTTCCATTCTCACCTCGATTGGTGTCCCAAATTTCCTAACTTCCGTTTTCCTGTCGCCTCCCCCCTTCCCCCCTCACTTTCTTCGCCCATTGCTCGCAATGCCCTTCGGTATCCATCTGCTTCACGATGAACATCAAAATCCTGTGACTACTCCTGCCGTTCGACCTGGCGTACCGCCCATTTGGCCACCCATCCAATCTTCCTCTGCTTCGTCCCCGACTATCTTCCAACGAAGATTCCAAAGCATGCCTCATATGCACAAGTTTCCCTCAAGTAGCCTTGATCCCAATACTCCCACTTCACCGCCGTCAACGTATCTAGCAGGATCTGCTTCCACAATGAGCAGTCCACTTGGGAGCTTGACTTCTCCTCTTCCTACACCTCGCCATGATTCAGACAGTGTCCCCTTACCAATGTCACCTCCATCCTCTTCCAAGCCAATACAGGGGCCTACCCGAACGCTGCTAGGATTCTTCGGAGCTGGAAAAGGTAAAACTGCCGAAGCAAAAGTCACGCAGCCAACTACCACCAGCAAGTCACCGTCTCAGTCCAATCTCGGTCGATCTAGTATTGCAGGAGACTCAAGATCAAATTCTTACGCCGACGAGGCTGTGTCCAAAGAAACGAAACGAATTCGCAGTTTGGATTTCGCGCAGCTAATGAACGAATTGGACGATCAGATCGTAACGTCACCTCCAGCTTCTTCGTCTCAAGACACTACTATTCATCTTCTAAAGGCCCTTGTCCATGCAGCTGAACAGTCGGTCTTGGAATATGAGTCCATCCACGGCCATGAAGTCATCCCGGCTTCTATGCCGCTGTTCTCGCCGGACGACAAGAAGATGGCGATTATTGAAGGTGAAGACAGAATGAAGGACGCTAATGGACAGTGGCTAACTCAACCGATGAGTGGGATTAGCGTCATGAGGTGCTTGTTCAGATACATGGACAGGTTCGCAAGTATAGACGAGCCGTCGCACGAAGTTCGAATAGCAGGGAGTGAGTTATTCCTCGGTTCCTTGTCCTCTCTGGGTATAATTGCTCAATCCTTTCTACCTTCTAGTCAACGTCATTCATGATATTCTCCACAGTCCAATGCTTTACAGCCTCCTGAAACCATCCGACTTAGCTTTGATCTTTAACATCCTCATCAACCGACCGCCAATACGAGCCGACCAATCAACGGACTTGCCAAGGAGAGGTATGGCACTAGCAGCTAGATTGAGGGTCTTGCATGTTTTGTTGGGGAACCCGAGTAGTGGGAAGGGCAAATCGGCTTGGGGTGATTGGGCTGGTGTGACGACGGTGCTGATTGATTGGATCGACGAGACGAAGAAGGAGATCATCAACGCCGAGAAGTCTAGAAGTCTAGAGGAGAAGTTAAAAGATTCATTTCCAGTGAGTCTGATCCTGTCATGTCGAGTCCATGCTTTGAGTTAGGAGGATATTTACATCTTGTTCCTCATTTAGGATCGTCACCCTTACACCACTCTCGTTTCTGCGCTCTCGCTCTCAACAACAATTTTTTCAAGAGAACATTCTCAGTTCACCGATGAGGATTCAACTTATCTGATATCTGTTTATTCATCGATCGTGTGGAAGGTTGTGGTCCAGCATCAACAAGAGATGGATCGCGATGGCATTGGACCCGTCAAGCGCAAACCCTCAGTCACCTCAATGGATGGAACAGCATGTATCAACTTCGATGCCAGACTCAAACCTCATCCTCTCGTTACTACCTTCATCACCCTCATCACCGACCTCCTCAAATCTTCGTCTCTGCCATCTGACTCTGTCTACTCGATATTGCGACTTCTTCTGTACCTCTCAGGCTACAGAAGTGACACGGAGGATGAAGTATGGGAAACGATTCAGATGATGTTCAAAAGAGGTATGGGTTTTGCAACGATGCAGGCTTTGACGTCCATTTTGAGAGGAGATGGAAGAGAGCCTGAAGCGGACGAGAAAGCCATCACCAACGCCGAATCAGAAGTTACTCTCGGTGCTGTTAGATGTATCAGGAGAATGCTAGCATCCTCAGCAACCTCAGCTCTTCAGAAGATGTCCAACCAAGATCCTTTTGGAGGAATGGATGTCATGCCTTACGAACCTCATCTCAAGGCAGCAATGGCAGCTTCTAGATTCTCCAAGGAGGCCATAATTGGAGGGGGCCTTACAGTCTGGCAGGAAGTTGATGAGGAAGTGTTGCTAGTGCTGTCAGATTACATGAAGTCGTTGGACATGCTGTCGAAAGCAGAAGGTCTGGACTTCGTCGCATCTGGCTGGGAAACTGGTGATGTGGTCGTGGAGATTCTGGATCAGGCAAAATGCTGGATTGAAGGCTTCAAGTGAGTCCGGATCTTTCAATTATTGGATGGACACAACGTGTTGATCAAGCTCTCCATCATAGACTGCGTAGTGGAAAGCTCTATCTCATCGGTCGTGAACTGGGAACTTTCTCAGAATCACAACCGCCTCCATCAACAACATCTAACATTTCATCTACCTCTTCAACCCCTGAGGTCCCCTCAATCATCACCACTTTCTGTGACGTGCTTCAAGCGCTTCCCTTCATCCTTGGAAAGGAGTCGCCCATCAACTTACCATACGTTCCAATGAGTCCCCAAATGACGGAACTCCTACTTTCACTTTCACCTCAGCTTTCTGAACTCGCGTCGTTGGCGGTTGTGGATCATTACCAACAAGAAGGAAGATGTGCTCCATCCTACGATGACTGGATCAACAACATCAAGAAGCTGGTGTCTGCTTTCTACGTCGCATCAGGGCCAACGTTCAGTGTCGAACGTCCTGCCACCAGAAGAAAACTTGCCCGGTTTTTGTTCAAGGAGGTCTATCAGTTCGTTCGTGATGTCGATGACCGATCCCTTCTGGTGGAAGAGATCATCCTTCCACTCCTGGAGCTCACCGCTTCTCGTGAGAGGGATCCTGAGATTGAGAAGTGGTCATGGGAAGTTTTGGAAGATGCAGCTATATCAGAAACTGTTGAGATGGACGAAGATCAGATCGAGGCAGATCAAGGCTACTTCAACCGCATCAGGAAGCTAGTCAACACCCTTGCGACAACTTCGCAACCGCCGATCCTTCATGAAATCTCCTCCTTGGGTAGTACTACTCTATTGACGAGGTCTGTGAATACATTTCAGATTTGATGTTATAGCGGGCTCTGACTTGATCTTACCTCTTTCTAGCTTGGTCGAACCAGAGTCATCACGGTCTATTCCTCTGACTGCTCTTGCTTTTGCAAAAGAAGAGCATCCCTTACTGGCTGATTCTAATGCAGAATCTCAGCATCCTTCGCTTCCTTCTTCTGTACCACTCGAAGCTGCTCATCAACCACCTTCGCCACCGACACCATCTATCCCCCTCACCAGAAGTGCAAGAGCTTGTTGTGCCCTCATCGCTATCTTCACCGGTATCACTTTTACTGCTCCAGATTCTCTGATAGCCGACGTTACCAGAACACGGGCCCCGGCGTCGTCTCGATCCATCTTTATCTTTAATGACATTCTCAACCTCGTCGCTCCTGCTCCAGCCCCAAACACACTTGGCTCAAGAAGTGAATCTCCAAGTAGAGCTCCAAAACCTGATGCTGCTGATATTAGCCATTTGAGAGCAGCAGACACGGGCGCTCGTCTTTTGCTGTTGCAATGGCTGATGAGACTGAGGGCCGATAGGAAGCATCGGATTTTTATTCAACCCAATGTAGACGACGATGCGAAACTACTGGCAATGGTAATTGGCCGTACAGAAGAATCCATCGCTGCCTCCACCTCTACCCCTAATGCTTCGACTCAAGGTACCAGCTCAACACCTGCATCCGAGGGCCTGACTCGCCGACCAAGCAAGTGGGGTGATACGAGAGCAGAAGAACGTGGTAGAGATCAGTCGAGAGCTGGAGCTATGAGCTCTAATAGTACCAAGAACTCTAGGAGCAGGTCTCAATCTCGTCACGCCATGGTCAGAAATCAAGCGGTCACGGTTCCAGAGCACCAGCTTTGGCAGGTCCCAGAATCGCATCCGTTTGTGGTCCCAGAGGACACTGTGCCGACTGAAGGCCTTCACACCTTTGATCCATTGAGGGAACATGCCCGGGATCCGGATCCATCTAAGATCCCTCAGGGAGAATGGCTTCCGGTCTCTCAGTACATTAGGAGGATCTTCGCAATCCTCTCAGATTCAACAGAATGGGAGCTTGCTTCCTATGTTCTCTGCCATCTTCCATCCCAGCTGTCCAACAAACACTTTTTTTGCGGTCCTCGAGCTGAGGCTGAGATGAGAGCGTTGAGATCTTTGTTCTGTGGTGGTCTTCTGGATTCTAAGAGGAAGTTCCTGAAAAACGTGGTTTTGCCCGGTTCGCTCAAAGAGAACCAGGTCCAAGCACTTGCCTACCAGACTCTCTCAGTCCTAGTCAGCTACAAGAAGCTCTTTACTAAAGCTGAAACCGACGATATGGTTGCTGCCTTCACGTCCGGACTCATCAGCATCGTTACTGGTCGCCCTTGTGTTCAGGCTCTCACTATTTCAGCCTATGAACTTGAAACCTCTGTTGCCAAGCATGCTACAGTTATCCTCTCGAAGCTCGATACCGCCATTGGTTTCCCTGTGCTAGCCGTTCACATCCTGGAGTTCTTGGTCGCTGTTGGTCACCGCCCAAGATTGTATGCCAACTTTACAGACGAGCAGTACAGAAAGGTGTTCGGTATCAGTTTATCGTACATCACTAAACACAATACCCCAGCTTTAGGACCAGAAGCTACACTTGACGACGCCGCCAGAGAAGCCTACACTCTATCGCAGCACATGTTGGGACTGGCCTATTATGTCATCTATGTCTGGTTCCTGGTCACCAAGCTACCCCTCCGTCCAACGCTCATTCCAACGATCTCATCCCGTTTGATCAACTTAAACAACATTTCTGGACGTCTTGATGAACAAGCGGAGGTTTGCTTCGACTGGCTCTCTCGATATACCTATTCCAACGCAGATCCTCGTCCAGCGAAATCTGAGCTCAACCAGCTGGTGATGACTGGAGATGGAGAGGAGAAAGTCGAGGAGAAGAGTTGGATTCAAGGCAACGCCATCATCACCTTCAGCGCTTTGCCTCGAGCTGGTTGGGCAGAAATCAAAATCAGACGTCCTTCTGGTCAGGTTGCCCTTCTAGTCAAACTGGAAAATGTTCCTGTCTTACCCTTGGGTGACGACAAGGCCGATATGACTACGCTTCCTGGTGTTCTCATGGCCAATCGTGATCCAGCGGTGATGGCACTGCCTGACGCTCCGATACCTACTCTACCTGGAGAGCCTTCTCCTGACGTTATAGATGAATCAGATGTGAGTGGGCCTTTTCCATAAAAATAAAACAACAATTTAAACGCGCCTTTAACTGTTTCGATTTCCATTCCAGGGATCGCTCTCTCCTGAGCAGGCTCGAGACGCAGTATCCAAAACCATGCTTGCTCGTCCAGATGGCGCAGTCAGTCCATCAAACGCCGAGAAAACCTTTGTTTGGAGTGCAGAAACACCATCTCAGCGCCGGAAGGATGTCGTGGTTGACCCTGCTTACATCGCGCTTCAATTGTCCACCTACCCCTCGTTTAGTCAGAATCCTTCCAGCGGTCAAATACGTCTTATCCCCAACTCCGGAACCTTTCAAAGTAGCATCAAGATCTTGGACTCCATCCCAGTCATTGACACCCACAAAATTGCAGTTCTCTATGTGGCTCCAAATCAAACTACCGAACAGCAGATCCTTGGAAACCTAGGAGGATCACCAAACTATATGAGGTTCCTCTTTGGACTTGGCCCTCTGGTCAGATTGAAGAACCAACGGGACATCTTTGTCGGAGGTTTGGACACCAGAGGCGACACGGATGGAGAATACGCCTACGGCTGGTGGGACGATATTACCCAAGTGATCTATCACGTCGCAACCATGATGCCCAACGACCCCTCAGATCCCAACTTCAATAACAAGAAGCGTCATCTCGGTAACGATCACATCCGAATCGTCTTCAATGACTCTGGCAAAGAATACGACTTCGAAACTCTCCGAACCGACTTCCAGTTCTTAAACTTAGTCATCTCTCCTCACACTAGCGGTGCCTCCAAGTCTCATGATGATCCAGATGAACATAATTTCTTCAAAATCACTCTGCAGAAATGTAAAGGCATGCCTGAATTTGGCCCCATTGGCCAATTCAAGATTGTCTCTGCTGAATCGCTGCCAACAATAATCAGACAATTCAGTTTGATGTGTGATTTTATGGCTCAAATCTTTGCTCATACAAAGGAGAGTAACCGGATGGATTACAGTACGACTTGGAGACGTCGATTGGCCTCGATCAACCGTATCAGGGACAGGTGAGTTGTGGTCCTCTAGACATCCAATTTTATTTTTATTTTTCCTGATATCCTTGCTTTTTATTCATGTTACATAGATTGCCCAAAGTTGAGGAACCTCAGAACGACGCTGCGACTCGATCGTTCACGTACGATTTCACCACCACCTTCACCTCGCCACCCGCAACATCGTAGCCGCCATCTCTCACTGTAGCTACCTTCACTAAAAGTAACCTAACCCATTTACACATCGACTAGACCCACCGAGCTGACGACACTTACTCTCACCTTCTTCTCTTGTCGTACATATATTTGTAGTATTGCTTGTATCCATTTATCGCACATCTTTATCTGGTAACATCTTGTCCGAGTTCATATATTGACTATGGCAAGGTTTATGGTACGAATGTCTCCAGTCACTGCTGGACCTGAACTGCCCTTCCAGACTCGACGCTGACAGTCAATCCATTTATTCATATTATTCGAGTAAGCCTACAACCTCTTTCATACCGATGAAGAACTCCATTCTAACTATCTCTCCACCACTCAGGTCTGCTCTAGGTCCGCTGGACGATACTACTATCCCAACGACGTGCAACCGTTGTCACTGCTGGGTCCAACAGCGATACAAGTCTAGCACAATCCTGTAATCAAGCTTGAAAGGAACCTAGTTATTTTTGAAACGTACTAGAAAATATCATCCCTCTTCAAAATGCCATTCCTTGACGTTCCCTCGTCCTCTGCTCCCCCCTCCTTCCTGGACCTCAACCCAAATTCATCATCGATAAAGAAAAGTCCGGCAGCACAGTCACTAGACCACGTCGTCAAAACATCAACGAAGAAGGGAGCTGGTAGCAAGTGAGCTGAACCTCCTGCTGTCTTTGTTTTAGGTTGATTCTCTCTGATGACATTGGTTGTACCTCACTCAACGTCAGGCTCAAGCAACAAAACCTCATTCCTCAAGCAGGGTTCGTAGTGAAATCCTCACTAGAAGCACCGTACAACATCTCCTCATCACCCACCCTCCCAGCATTCGCAGCCTGCACAAAAGTGTTCATCAATCTCGCTCACTCACCTCTCATACCCATTCCACCGACCCTACAGGTCAACGCAAGTAAGTTTGAAACTACAAAAGATGGCCTGTTGTGGATACCCGCGGTCGTTGGCGTCTTTGAAGTGACTAAAGATAAGAAGGGGGTTGAGAGCCTGGTCGTAGATGTTTGCTTCCATACGGCTGCTATAAAGAAATGCGATGAGGATGAAGCTTGGAAGGAAATGATAATTGAAGAGGTGAGCACTTTTTACTCCGCCTTTCGTTACTTTCCAAAGGATTGCGAGACTGATGCGCAATCGCTCGGTTTGATATCGAAAGGCGCTGTCGAAACTCGAAGAGAAGTTTGCTCTTCCCCAACCGACACCGCTGGAGCTTTCGAGGTCGATATCGCTACCCAAGACATTTAAACTCAAAGGCGAGTTGAAGCCCCGGACAGTGGTCTTACCCGTCGCGACGCCTACACACGATGATCAGCATGACGACGTTGCTGGAGACGAAGAAACACTGTTGTTGTTTTCGAAACCATCGAGTGGTCCCTCAAAAATAACAGAACTCGCTGGAGCAACAACACCTGCAACCAAGTCGTCATCTGCAGCTATTCCAAAACACTCGCTCACCTTCCCAGCAATCCCTCTTTCCTCGTTCACGCTCACATTCCACCTCCCCTTGATTCTTCCATCATCGATACCCACCTTTGAGTCCCAGATACAGCTATTTGTGGAAGAAGGTGGTGAGAAAAATGCGGTCGTCTGCCTGGAGATCGGAAATGTGTACAGGGCAAAGGTTGAGGTGGAGAAGTTTGAAGTTGGGAGTACGGTGGTCGCCAGCTGGATTGTTGAGAGGAGCGAGTTGAGGATTGAAGGTCGCATCAAAGAGTAATAATTACGTGAGACGAGAGTCAGGAGGTTCGTTGTGATTGGCGCTTTTCTCCCTTTGTGCGGGAACACACATCCTCATCTTGGTTGTTCTTCAGCTTATATGGATAAAGTATGCAACTATTTCTCCCCGTATCGGACTTGTCTGGTCCGACTTGAAAGCGACGTTCCGTGCGAAATATATTATCAGAAAAACAACTAGATATCTGGTGGATCGCCGCTGGAAACACAGAGCCAAGCTTTCAGCTCAAATCCTATACGTCGTTTGCACCTTCCTCTCCACCCCAAATCTCCTTTCACCCATTTCCTCTCAGTATGAAGACCTCTTTCGCTCTCGTTCTGCGTGAGTCTTGCTTTTCTTTATCGCTAGTTGAATCCTCGCGTTGAAGTGGGTTACTCACCTGTTGTCCTTTCTCCATATTGTCGTCCTTCCAGCTGCCCTGATAGCCGGCACTAACGTCCTGGCTGCTGCTTCCATATCCAAGAGAGCCACTGCTGCTCTCGCCCAGCTGAACACGGCTGCGACCCTTGTCACGACGGGGTGTACAACGACTTGCGCAGCAATGGTAGCAAGCTCTTCTTCTGTACGTCGAGTGCCTCTGGCATATTTGAGCTGGCCCCATCATCTTTAAGCTAATGGTACATTCTACTTCCTTTACAGTGTGCTGACGATACTTGTGCTTGTGCTGCTGGTCAGTAACATTACCCTCCTCGCCCCTCGTAACGTCCGATTTGGGCAGCCTAGCTGTTTTGCTGAAAGAAGCTGCTTTCCATAGATGCCCAAGTTCAGTCATGTTTCTCTTGTACTGTTGTCGATACGACCATAACAACAGCCCAGCTGACTCAGACCCAGACGACGTACAATGGTAAGCAAGGGCATTTAGGGGATGCCTCCCCGTGCGACACCGTCGCCTGCCGATCTTCGATATACTGATCCTCTAACGTCATCTCCTTTATCTGATTTTGCTCAACCCTCTTGATTTAGCTTATATGGGCAGCTGTCTGTCTGAAGGGGAGATTCAAGCCGTTCTTCAAGTGCCCGGAATCACCGTCACCGCAACGTCCACCTCCCTCTCATCTTCGTTGACCTCAAGCTCCTCATCCTCCTCATCGAGATCAAGTTCATCTTCCTCTTCCTCAGCTTCAGTTACAACTACCGCTTTGACTGCTCAAGCTAGTTCAGCAACCACTGTGTACACAATCATGACCTCCTACGTCAACTCTGTTTACTCCAGTGATTGCACAACACAGTGCACCGGTGAGTGCAAGCCGTATCAATGGCACTACATGCGCTTGTATACTGACTGCTGTATTTGTAATTCGTTGATTCTCTGTAGCTTTCACAAATGATTTCTACAACTGCAACAACGACGGATGTGTTTGCAGCGTCGCAACGATCCAAGACATGGACACCTGCCAGAATTGTATGGCGTCAGGTTTGTTTTTCTCTCAGCTCAGTCTCTGGTTTGAGTAGTGGTTCATGACCTCGCTTCTATGCTCGATCTTTGTCATTAGACACCAACGCGTTCTCTACGACTCAACTTGCGACCTTGAAGTCATACTGGAGTCGTAAGTGCTGCACTCGGTTTGTGTACTAACGAGAGAATACGAACTAAGACTAACTGCTCCTTCTCTCCACAACATTTCATCAACCGCCCCATCTCCACCTACAGGTGCAGTCCAAGGGTGCGCTTCCCTCAATGCTCAAGTAGCAGCTATCAACACCGCAACTGTGACAGGCACAGGAACTGGCAAAGTCACCGGAACGTCATCGAAGTCGTCCACGGCGACGGGAACCCTTGACACAGCGATTCCCGTCCAAGTCAGTTCCTCTATCAACGTATCCCTCGATTTATCTCGTCCTTTTCTGACGCATTTCGTCACCTTCTGCTTCTAGTCGTACTACGCGCCGACGACGACCACGAAAATGTCCACCACGTCTGGTGTCGTTGCACAAGCGACAGTCGCTGTGACAGGTACCCAAGCTTCATCGGCGTCAAAGATTTCGATGGGAAGGAATTTGGATATAAGTGCAGTAGTTGGCGTCCTGGGTCTTGTGTTGTTCAGCGTTTGGTGGTAAATTGAGAGTTCATGAGCGGTAGAATTTTGATTTGTTGTTTCGCTGTTAATATGTTTTGCTTTTTTGGGTGCGACCTTCCTTCTATTTTTTTTTCGGAGTTTGTTTGCTTAGCTGTTTTACTAAATATCATTGCGACAAAGCTAATTGAGAGCTGAGCAGAAAACAAACGATTGCAACCATCGAACAAGATTGTAAAAGCAACTTCGTAGATCAAACTAGTCGATTGTTCTCCCCTCTACAAAAAGGGAAAAGGGCAGTTCCTTCTTTCTGATCCTGACTGCTTTGTATACTCGGGGCGAATGTCTTCATGTCATTGAGCGCTAAATAAAAACGAAAACACGTCTACGATACCATATCCTGCTTTTGTTTAGCTTCTAATTAGACTTTAACCAGTAGTCCTTTGCAAAATTCTCAACCAACTTGAACTGTAAGAGGTTTCTGATTATGCAATGATTGTGCCAGTGAGCGATTCTCAAAACTGTATAGTTTTGAACCAAAAAATTTGCCTCGCGTTCGCTCCAAACTTGGTTCGTGGCGGCGGCGCTTGCTGCTGGGCTGGTGAGACGAAAGAGCTGCAGGTGATACTGATTCCCTTGTCACCAGTTTACCTCAAGTTTTCCAACAATGGCCACTCCAAGATCCAGTCAGTATAGAAATTTATTGCAGATCGACATGTGAAGGAAGTACTAACATAGCTGTGTTCGTCGGTGAGAATAGACATCCGATACGGTCTCAACGCTGGCCACCCAACCACCTCTATCCCAAAGGCCGTCAAGCCTTCCCAGAGAAAGGGTATCCAGTCGTAAGTAGGAGTGTGTGATTTTGGTGTTAGGGAGCTAGGTAGAGCGATGCGCTGGAAGGGAGTTTAGGAATAGGCATGAGGATACGAGTGCCTGCATGGGGAACTGCTGCCCGATTTATTTCAGTTGACTGACTGCTTCTTTGTTGCTCTTCTATCTTCTATGTTTTGGGTTGGTTGGGATATGGTGGTTTTGTTCTGGTCGGGTTGGGATATGCAGGAAGAAGAACATTCTCGTCCGTGGTGTCATCAGGGAAGTCGCTGGATTCTCCCCATACGAGAAGAGAGTTATGGAGTTGTTGAGAAACTCCAAGGACAAGAGAGCCCGTAAACTCACTAAGAAGAGAGTCAGTAGAAGTTCTCTCTTCAAAACACTCCCTGTTTTGTTACTGACAAATGATTTCATTCACTCAACCTTTCCAACACCACTTCCTCTTCAACTTCAATTTTCAATCCCACCCAATGCCCTCTCTACTCATTCTCAACATCAACCTCAACTCAAATCCTCCAGTTGGGTACGCTCCTCAGATCCAAGCGCAAGCTCGAAGAGCTCAACGGTGCCATCCAGGAGGCCAGACGTGCCGGTCACTAAATCACATATCATCCATCGGGGGTTCATGTTCCGGTTTAGAGATGTGGTCTGGTTGAGAGGATTTTTATGCAGTTATTTCTCGTGAATTGCGTGTGTCGTGCCAGGAATTAATGCGGAAGTGCAGAGCAAGTGGATGAAGGGGGGCGACTGATGCCCCCGTGGTGAACCGAAGCAGTATCTGACCTGTGGTTATAGGAATCAGGACGCTCAATTTTGCAGCTCTTCACTTAAGCCTCGCCCAACACTAAATCCTCTTTCAAGTCTAAGTGGCGATAGTTCTGACAACATCAAAATTCTAAGGGCTGCTACCTGAAGTTATCACATCGTCGAATCCATAGACATCTTAGCGCATTTTCAGATGCGATGGGAGCGAGCTGTTTGAACCCTTGAGCGGAAAGTCTGAAAAGCGCCGACAACAATGTGGAATGTCGAATGGCTCACTGAGCCCTATGTCATGGATACGCTAAGAATGCCACATCTTCATTGGGCTTCAAAAGTGAAGAATTCTAATTCAGAAATGGGTAACGCCGCGATCTTAGAAATGAACGACACCGGAGATGTTCTGCTTCTAGTTCTGCTCTTTTCTCCTAGCTACGCAAGTTGCGGGCCTGTTTCTAGACTACTCTGTAGTAGATCTGACCCATAGTCCTTCGACAACGTAAACACATCACTTCTTCCAGGTTTGAAAGCGGAAATGTAATCTCTTCTTGGCAGTATAGTTTTATTTACAAGTACTTGGAACTGTCATTGTAAGCGCCCATGCTTTTATCTACCGCATAAAGCGAGCGGTGGTAACAGCGACAGATAACTATTGGCTTTCGGACCGAAGGCCACCCTTCAGAAGGGCCCCCTTCCGGGACTCTTCTACTCCCAACGAGTATTTCAAGACTCACTCTCTACAATTCTCCATACACCTTAGACACTGTCCAAGATGCGCAAGTACATCACCCTCGAGATATTAACATCGAAACAAATAGCTGTAAGTACGAAATGAGTATTCAGGAAGAAATGTTCAACACAGAATATTTTCCTTTGTGAACTTTGGTCGTATCTTCAGTTTGACATGCGGAAGTAAGGTACCGCAGTTTAAACTCTGTCCTACAGTCACTGCTGATACACGAAGGGCTGCGCTGTTAGTGAGGTTTAGTTCAGGGGTATTTGTATATAGAGCAGGAAAAGTCACTAAAACCCTTCTAATGACCGACAGCTATATCTTCAAGAAGAGCTATTTGCGCTGAAACCACTCACGCTCTTGAGATCACTGTTGTGTTTAAGCTTTCTTGCGCGCCCGTCGCTCTTTCGCTGATGATTCCTGACAAGACTACTGCCCCCAACATCTTATTACCCTTATTTCTTCTCCAACCTGAAGTCATCACAAGAACCTTTCCAGAACAGACGGGTTTTGCTCGTGCCACTAAAAACAGAACGAGCCTTCGCGTCAAAAGGTTGCTTGCCAACGTCGACCACCCGAACCCTTTTTTTTTGTGTCTGCTGCTCCCTTTGAAGCCATCCAAGCTGTCCTGCTCGACCTGTTTGATGCTTCACTTTCATTATCCATCGACGACCTAAATCAAGACAGTTATCAAGATGTCCTCGAACGTGCCCATGCTCAAGTTCAAGGGCAACAAGAGCTTCTCGCCCTTTGGTGAGTCGAAATCCCTCGTTCTGTCTTTTTACAGGGGCTCAAGGCGTCAACTTGTTCTTCACTTGATACTAGCCAACATATCAGAAGGCGAAGCTCTCCGACAGACCTGGAAGATCATCACTAAGATATCTGCTCATCTGGAATATGGAGAGTGAGTATCGTATTCGTCAACGTCATGCGCCCAGCGGCAGCAGTTTTCGCTCCGCTCCACTTGCTCGGCTCACATTGATGAGATGGATAAACTGTCATATATCATGGGAGAGATGGTTTTACCAACTGGATGGCTTGAAGCAAAGGGTAGTTGAGGAAAATCGAGCTCAACAGCTTGGAAAAGCTGCCGAGATCAAGAGATCTTTATGAGCTGTTCAGTTGCTTGTTTCTGGGTCCATCGTGACCCAAAAACACCTTCACTAAAGAAAGAAGGTGTTATATGGATTTGGGGGGCGATCTTCAATTGAGCTTTGTTGGAGAGCCTACTGAAATTTCGTCTCGTTGGGCGTCCGTCAACCATGATTTGCATGTGGTTACCTCAGCTATGGTTCCATCCGTGTTGAAAAGCAAAGCGCCGTACGCATTAATAACTCCTCTTTTTCTGTTCTTCTGTTTCTTCTCTTCACAGGCGTCTCGAAAACATCTCCTGGCGACTCTGGAAAATGCATGACCAGTATTCTATTGACAGCACCGCGAAGTCAAAGAAATACTTTCGTAAATTCTCCAAGAACCTAGCAGAGAATTTTGACAGAGAAAAGAACATGTCGATTGCTGATTTGCCCATTCCGGACCTCGATGACATTGGGAGCAGGGATGCAGCGATGAGGAGGGAATTGAAGAAGCTCGAGGAGGAAAAGGAGAGGAGAGAAAGGGGCATGGGTAAAATGATGGGTGTATTTGCTGTTGAGGCTGCCCCTCCTCCTGGAAGTGCTCCACTTTCTAGGAAGAATTCGGCCAGCAGCACGCATGAAATCCAGCAGGGTGCGACGGGTGTCCAGAGAAAGAAGTCTGGAACAAAAAGGACACCCAACGGCCAACCCAAATCTCGCCAGGGCTCATCATCGCTTCTCGCTCCTATGGAGGCTTTATCTCAACCCCCTCAGCTTACTCAAGGTCCTAATCAGTTTGGAAATCCACCCCGGCGAGTCAACTCGATCGGTCGCAACCACTCCAACAGCTCTGCTGCTGCCGCCGCTTCGTCACCTCTTGATGGCACGAACCTCAATATGAGCTCACCTCAACAGTTTATCGGTCAACATATATCACCTGTAGCATTCCCTCAACAGCAGAACCAGCTGTCATCTGCCATGGATGTCGATTCAAACGCCATGAACTTCAGCAACAGCGGCGTCCCTAATCAGCAGATGCAGTATAACCGTTCAGCACCACAGCAATCTAGCTACAGAGATTTTATTAGTGGCAGCAGTACCTTCAACGAGCCCGGTGATCAGATGAATTCGACCTTCAAGAACACCAACAGCTTCACCTCAAACCAGCAGTCACTTCAACCACAGCACACAAGCAACAGCGGGTTAAATGATTGGGGTCTAGCAGCAATTGACTTTAGCTCTGTACTTGGTGGAATGGATGATGATAGTGGTAGCGGTCACATCACTCCTGCACCTATCCCATTCATGAGTGGCATTCCTGCCAACAATCAAACACTTGCTCAGCTGCAACTTCAACAACAATTGCAGCAACAACTTAACTCACACCAACAGCAACAAATGCAGCAACAACAGGCTCAGTTGAACTACAACAGCAACAACAGCAACAGCATCACCACCACCACCAACTACGGCTTCAACCCTTCGCTGAGCAGTCACGACCTCACTGGAATACAGACGACAAGTCCACCCGAATCAGACTCGTCCGCTTCTCCACCAGCCCCCATTTCTAACAACAACAACAATATCGATATGACGAGGAAGCTGTCTGGTGATTCTATCGGTGGAACAAAGATTGCGCAATGCTCAAATTGCGAAGCTGTCCATACGCCCGTTTGGAGACATGGGTCCGCGGGAGAGTTGTTGTGTAATGCGTGTTCTATGTTTGAGAAGATGGTCAGTCCTTCCTACCTCTTCCGGAGTCTTAAAGTCTGTAATCTGACAATCCGTTGTCTTGACAGCACCCTGGCCAGAAACGACCAAAGTCGAGGCGCTCCTCATCTAACTCGAGCGGTCGATTCGCTACCCCAGGTGGACTCGCAATGACCCCGAATACTGAAGACGGCCAGATGGCGAATGAGGAGACTGCTGTTTGCCCTAATTGTGGCACAGGTGCTACACCGATGTGGAGAAAAACCGACGATGGGAGGGTTCTGTGCAATGCGTAAGTTTTCTTTTATTTATATCGAAGGGATTCTACCAGTCCTGACATGCTTAACTTTTTCAGCTGCGGACTCTACTTGAAACTGCATCATTCTGATCGACCTCCATCAATGAAGAACGACTTCGTCCAAAGGAGAAAGCCGCGAACCTATTCTTCTTCATCAAATATTAGTACTTCGGCCAAAAACAATAACGCTTCTATCACTAGCCAAAGCAACCAGTCGTTTGACTTACACAACGCAAACCAAAGCGACAGCAGCTCAGTCATTCACACGCCGACCGACGGTTTAACGTCCCTTGCTGGAGACCTCGGGTTCAGCAACCTTCAGCAATTCAGTACTTTGGGACTTTCAGATCCACCGTTGCTCGGCGCAAATCATCAGCAGCAATCTTCACAGATTTTGCCGCAGCACCAGCAGAGCTACGGGTTCAACCAACAGGCAAACCTGAACAGCTTTGTCCCTAGTCTGAACCAACAACCACTCAATGACACTGCACTTGCTGCACAGCTCAACAATGCG
The DNA here is from genome assembly GCA_014825775.1 of Krasilnikovozyma curviuscula. Lineage (NCBI taxonomy): Eukaryota > Fungi > Basidiomycota > Tremellomycetes > Cystofilobasidiales > Mrakiaceae > Krasilnikovozyma > Krasilnikovozyma curviuscula. The sequence goes on from MVAQ01000066.1 coordinate 68,692, forward strand.
TTCCAAGCCGGTGCTGCGAGTGTCATGATGAATGGCATGTCGAGCACTAGCAGCTCGCCTGGACCTGGTGCTCCAGGTTCCTTTGGAGTAGAGCATCAGATGAAGAAACGGCGCTTCTCTGAGAACGAAGGGCAGTTCCTTGGCGGGGGAAGCTTCTCACAAAGAAATTCTGGTCTTTCTGGCTCGAACTCGAATCCTGGCTCCCGGAGGGGGTCTTTCAACTCCAGCATCAGGAATGGACTGATGATGACCCTGAGCCAACCTGGCTCCCCTAACACCGTTAACTCTAGCCTTCCACCCACTTTCGGTAACAGTCAATACCAGCAACAAATGCAACAGCAGCAACAGCATCAGTTGCAACAACACGTCCTTCCCCCTCCACCACCTGGTGAGACGCAATATACTTCTCAGATATCTCAACAGGGAAATGGTGCCACCAACATGTTCCAGCAACAGCCTTCTCAATTGAAACAAGAAGCTCCATCGCCTGGTGAAGGTGCGCCGATCTATTCCGACACCTTCCATCAGCAGCAACCTTCTCAGCTACGACAGACCCATCACCCACAACCATTTGTCCAGTCACAACAACAACAACAACAACAACAACAACAACAACTGCAACAGCAACCTGTTGGTGGTAGTCAGGGCCAAACTAACTTGTTTGACACATATTTCAACTTAAATGGGCCAAATGAGCAGCTCGACCAGACGGCTCAGCAGAATTTCCAGTCTCAGAATGGTGCTGGTGCAACTTTAAGCACTAACAATAACAAGAACAACGCCAATGCTGGTCCGATGATGACAGGTGGTCTGCAATGGCAACCAGTTTGGGACGAGTAGACATCAACTAGTCTTCTCTGTTACTTTCGTTTGCCTTGTTTTGTACCACTTAATCTTTCCTCTCTTTTGATTCTTCGTATATAATGCACATCCCCATAGATTTTCTCTCTACTGTAGCAACAAGTTCCTCTTCCGATTTTCTCCTGCCCTCAGCGCCCGCGCTGCCACTACTGTATCGCTTATCAATAGAAACTGAATAAATACGTCTGCTTCTTGCCTTTTGCTCCTATGTACCTATCGTCGTCATTTTTTGACAGACATAGCAAGATATTGGGGGAAAAGGGGAGAAATCGCGAATGATTTTCTTTTCTTAAAAAGGCAATTTGCTAGGTTAGAACGCTCAGTAAACAAACGACCTTTGAAGTTTCCTCTCGACGCCCATTCCAACCTCAACACAAAAACATCAGTAAACCAGCCAACAAACCAGCCTCGAAGGCTTCAAAGAAGCTAGGATGTTATCCAACACAAACCAACTAGCAACGAGGTCTCCCAGAGCTCGTCGCTCCCTCTCACGAGCAACACCCCCGTCAGCGTCGACCCTCACCAAGGAAGCCGTCGAAGCTACCAGGAAGACCAGAGGCGTGTCCATCGGTGGTGAAGCCGCTGAAATCATGGTCCTGGGTGGTGCTAGAGCTGCGAAGAAGGATCAGGCCGCTGATGGCGGCCTTGTGGTTGAAAAGCCCAAGGAACTGACTCCTCGAGCTGCAAAGAGACGAAGCGCTGTACGTACAACTTTCTCTTGCTCCTGTTCTTGTTGATTGGTTTCTATATTGTCCATGTACTGCTTGGGCTGACTCTGGTTTGCTCTGGCATGGGCCAATAACAGAAACCAAGAAAATCCATCCTCAAACCGTCGAATCAAGATGATACAATCTACGGAGTCGATGACGATGATAACGAAACCTACTTTGGAGCCAAGAATGCCAACGACGAGGATGATACCTCGAGGTGGGAGAGGACGATTGGTGGAAGTAGGAGAGTCAGCTTTGCTCAACATGCATACGTCAGGTTCGCCCGTTTGTTTTTCGACTGATTTTTGGTCCCACGTTTACCATTTACTGACCATCCTTGGTGCATGTGGTACTCTCCAGGATGTTCGAGACGAATTCTAAAGGCTCAGAAGGCGGCATGAAGATGCCACCTGGTGCTATCCCAAACCCACCCTCATCTAGCACCGCTTCTGCCCCTGCTCCTTCAGCCTCAGCTCCCCGGGAACGTCGTTCCTCTGGCCACTCTCGTTCAATCTCATTTGGGACTTCGCCTGTACCACCAACCAATGCCGGCAGAAAATCAACTTCGCCATTCAAAGGTCAATCCACCCAGCCATTCACCTTCGGTGTAGCACCACCACAAGCTCAACTCCAGATGGAGGATGGAGAGGAATCTATGGATATGGACGAGTCTGTTGTTGGTGGTATCCTTGCTCCTCAAGGTCCAGTTTCACCCACCGCGTCTACAGCATCTTACTCTTCACCAGCCAAATCCATCGATGGCAATGAGGAGCTCACCATGGATTTCACTATCAACACTGGCGGCCTCATTGTCTCTCCAGATGATGGTGGTGATGAGTCGTACGGTGGAGACGATATGGAGATGACGATGGCCCACGGTGGAGTCTTGTTCAACACCGCGCCTGACGATCAAGAGGAAGAATTGGACATGACCCATTCATTCGGTGTATTTCTTCAGCAAAATCTCCAATCGCAGCAACAGGTTCCATCGGCTTCCATTATGCTGCCTGAAATGGAAGCCGATGAGAGTATGGAAATGGATATGACCTTGGCTCGAGGCGGATTCTTGTCCCAGCAACCAGCAGCTGAAGAAGAGGAAGAGGAGGATGAAGAGGCCATGGAGATGACAATGGCAAGAGGCGGATTCCTTCCTCCAAGACCTCACAACTTGAGCTTAGTTCAGGAAGAAGCAGAGGAGAGCATGGAGATGACGACTAACAGAGGTGGTGTCTTTGTTCCTCAAATCACTATCACCGATAAAGCAGAGGAAGAGGAAGCAGAGGAGGAAATGGATCTTACAATTGCTCTTGGCGGTCCTCAACCGTCAGTCAAGAACCTCAGCTTCGACCAAGAAGAACAAGAAGAAGGTGAGATGACGATGGAAATGACCATGGCTAGAGGTGGACGTCTTGAAAACATGAATCAAATTGAACCTATTCACTTTGGAGCTCCAGTCAGTCCACCAACCAAAGGCACCAAGAGGTCAGTTGAAGATATCGAAGACTCCGGCACCGCTAGCTCAGCGACCCCTCGTAGTGCCAAACGACGCTCCATGGCACCAACATCACCAAGTGGAGATGTGTTCTCTGGATCAACGGCAGGAAGCACCTCTCTGGCCGCTCCAACTCCATCATCCATTAAACGAACCCACTCACCAGCCGTTGCAAAACAGGTCTTTGGTACCAAAACAAGCACCGACTCACCGAAGCTCATTCACTCACCTTGGCGACCACAGCCCTCTCCAAAGGGCAGAAGATCATCATTGCTTGCTAGCCCTATCCGGCCAGTTCCAACGGCCGGTCCTATTGCTTTTGGAACGGCAAGTCCAAGATTCACTGAACCATCTCAGGCGAGAGATGATGTCTCGGTTTCATCTAGTCCAATGAGGATGGAAGGTCCAGCAAAAGAGAGGAATACTGCTGCTGCTGCATTGGCGAGAGCTACTCCTAAGAAAATGCGAAGATCTAGTACTCGGAAGAGCGCTGGCGCGGGAAGTGACATTTCGGTGCGCCTCTAATTCCTTCGCACTTATAATCTGATCAGTCTCTGACATCAACTCGGCTTTGCGGCTTTCCAGCCGGACGTTCCTTCTCAGATCTCTCTCTCACAGTTCTTGGACATGGCCGGAGTTCAGTTCATGGAGTCGTTCAATACCGTAAGAAGAAGATCCACCATTGGTCCGAGTCAAATGCTCGGCGTTCATAAAATGGACAAAGCTGGCGAGGAGGATAAAGAAGCTTCTCTTCAAGAGTATGTCAAAGCTCTCACCCTTCTCCCTGACCTCGAAATGTACCACTGGGTTAGTCGTTCCCAAAATGAAAGACCATCTGTTAGTTGTTGAGACTGACGATTGTTCTAATAGTGCTGTGGTGAGCTTTCTAAAATCATTGAAGGTGCCAAGTCAAGCTTGGAAGCCATCGATGAAGAAACTTCGAATTCAAACCCAGTACTTTTCAGGGAATACATCGAGGCAGATGAATCAGAGAGGCAGTTGATTGAGACTCAGTTTAAAATCATCAAATCAAACGCCCACCTGATATCCAAACAGACTTGGTACAAGTGGAGATTGCAGCTGATTGAAAACTTGCAACCCGAGTATCAGAAGTACTTGATGGGAGTCAAGCAGGTTAGTGTTGGTATCTTTTCCTGCCTGAGCGATTACTGACTGAGAGTGTATTTATTGAACAGGATTTATTCCGTGTCCAAGCCATCTCTGGTAAAACCAAACGACAGCTTCCTGAGATTCGCGATCGTCACGCTGAGCTCAAAGCTCGATTATTGGCAGAGCGTGCGAAAGTCGCCGAAGTCCAAGCTTGTGATCAGTCTGAGCTGAGTGCAATCAAGTCTGAGGTGGAAGAGCAGAAGTAAGTCGACCTCTCTGACTTGATTAAAAAGGGCGTGTGCTGATAGCCGCTTCTCTCAGAACTCAACTTGAATCTTACGAAGCAGAGTTGGGTGACCAACACACTAGGCTCGAAAAGCTTCAATCCAAACTCCATGAGCTGAAGAAGCAGAAGAACTCGGCTGTTGATGCGATTGCTCGTTGCAAAAAGCAGTGTGATGATGTCAAAGGCCACACCATCGGTGACGTTTACCATCTAAAAGGTTGGTGATTATTTTCAGTTGACATTGGTGTTTATTTACTGATAAATTTTTCCCTTTGATTCTCCAAGCCCAATTTGAAGCTCTTGAAGTACTCTACGGTGTGAAGTTTGTAACACTCAAGCCGGCGGTGCTCCAACTCAATTGTGGTGGAAATCACTACTTGACAATTCCTTGCAACAACTACGTCCCTGATCTGAAGGAGAAGCCAACAATTGACTGCATTGAAGGGTTCATCTCTAAGAAGGGGTTCAGTGTGGTTGACGCTCCTTTAGCGAAGCTGGTGGTCAACATTGTTGAGAACAGGAAGTTTGCAGACCTTGGCGATGTGAGTCCCTTACTCGAACCTTTGTTGACGACCATACAATTAACAGTGCTGCTCTTTCAAATGTAGATGATTCAAACTACCCGTCGACTCTGGACGTCAGTTTCTCAAATCAGAACTGAACTCGACCTGCTCAACATCCGATGGATCTCACGAATCGAATCATCGTCTGACTCATCATTCATCACCAAGTTTGACATCCTCATTCCTTCGACAAAGAGTAAAGTCCAAGTGGGAATTGAAATTACCCAGGGAGCTTTGAATAATTGGCCGAGATTAGTGAAAGACATTCCAATCACCGTTGAGAGAGTCTACGGACCGTCGATGTGAGTACCCAGAGCTGTCAATAATAACAAACCTTCCAAGGTTGCTGACTGATGCACTCTCGATCAATCTAGGTCACACGACGTCCGATCCATCATTCGAGAGAGAATCGCTCATGCATCTACTGATTCTCACCACCGCGTATTTGTTGAAGCGTGCCTCGATGCCGTTCATACTCATTGAAGTAGAGCGTTTCATTTCATATTGTAATCTGCGCCTCGTGGTGTAAGCTGGTTTCCTCTGTTAATTCGTTTTTGGTTTCGCTTTTATTCTCCTTCGGTAGTCTGGCGCTCTTTTCTGTGTATGAATGCAACTGCTTATTCTGTACATTGAAGAAACGAGAGACTGAAATTGATGCCTGGGTGATTCTGCACTACGAAATGAAGGCCTTGTGGGCAGTGTTTCCGAGGATGAAATTTCTGTGCTTTCGCTCAACAGATCAGGTTGTACCATTTCCTTCAAGAGATATTATTTTGTAAGAGAGTATGTGTAGGAAGCAGTTTTAGGCGATATAGTTGTGATATGCTATGACCCCCTCCCCCCACCCGTGTTCAAGGGTCCTAGTTGAAGATGAAGAAGGGTATATTCATAAGAAATGTAAGGTGAACGGGCATCATCGGATTCTAGCTTCCTTCGTGAAATCCACCTTTAATATCTCATCATTCTTTATTACATACAAGACAATGCAGTCAGTGACATCGTTGAATTCCCTGTCATAGAGCTGAGCTCTAGAGAAGATGTCGGATATCAACTTCACTCGGTAGAAGAGTCTCAGGACATCTGGACCTGATGATAGGAGAAGAAATTGTGAGGGGAAATTGTGTTGCCGAATGAAAAATGTGTATCTCCAAAATAGGTGGTAGTAACAACTCTTGTCATGTTTATATCTCAGTAAATGAGTCTTCGCAAGGCTTGGATCGAATGGACTGTACTTGTTCACCGCTTTCAAAAGTATAGTCCGGTTTGAAACAATTTATACTCACTTTAATATCACGACTTGTGAAAATCTACATCGTCATCCATCCGTGTCTGTGACCTCCACTCCGCCAGATCAAGCATCTTATTCTTCTTGCTAACATCCACCAAACCAGACCTGAAGTGCTTCCAGATAAAAGCAAACACATCGTGTCTGCTCGTCTGGACCATTTGTGATAATGCCAACTTCCTGATCTCCTCACTACTCACGGTCGCAACGTTTCTCGACAGCATCAGGTTTCTCGCTGCTCCTGTGAGAGATCTGGACCAAGGTATACCATCAGTATCCAATAGCTTGAGAATGTCGATGAAGTGAGCGACCATCTTGGTTGATGCGACAGAGCCGAAACGGAAATGCTTTGTTGATGTAGAGAGGGTGTTTGATTCAATGAGCTTCTTGAAGAACACAACTCGCTCAGCGTGAGTAACAGAACTTGAGTACTCCAAGATGGCACTGGTGAAGAGTGTAAAGAATCTCTCTTTATCTTCCGTCGATTCGCTACTGCTGGCAGCAATTCTCATGAAGCAGTAGGTGACGAAGTTGGCTTTAGGTATCGGGTTGAGATCTTCTCGTCGGAGGAACTGGAGAATGAAAGCTTCTTTAATTCTTCGGTTCTGGATCAACTTGATCTCGTGGAGAAGTGACCGATACTCCGCGTGGTTGACGTTGCGGCCTTCGTCAAGTTGCTTCGTTCGAACAGGTGGCCACGTTGATCTTTTAAGCATGCCTAACTCGTTCCGGGTAAGCATAATCTGATGTCGACCGAGATAGTCCATCACTTTATGAATTTGATCCGAGACGATGGCGGAGTTAGCTTTGTCGTTGTTGGTGAAAATGCGCATCCTTCCGATGATTGCTGCTCCAAGTTGCTTTAATGTCTTAATCCGCGAGCGCTCGGACAGGAACGGAGGAAGAGGTTGCGACAGACCGAGGGAGACAGCTTCAGGCAGCTTGTCGATTGCCCCATGAAGCGCAAGATCTCTGATACAGAAATCGAGATATTTGATAGTCTTCCAGGGTCCTTCATCCCCGTCTCTCTTCTCATACTCTTTCCTCAACCGATTTATGATCTCATCTGCATTCTTTCCTGTCAAAGACTGATGCTTTAGAGTACTGGGATCATGTGGTGGTATGATGGGCGCTCGGTTTCGAAGAACTGCTCTTTTGAGACGGAGAGCTTCAGCCTTGTCTGGAGAAAGTTGGGATTTGTACGAGGCAAATGGATATAACCCCAAAGAATGTACAATCGAAGATGGTTGTAGATGATTAGGTGATTGAGATGACGCAGTTGAAGGTAAATCAGTTGCTGAAGTGGAGTTGGGGGCGAGACTTTTCGGCGCAGGTGATGATAGATGCGATGGAAGAGGTGAATCAGTCTCAACTATAGTAGATAGAGGTCGGGTTGGGTTATAGAGAGGGGTTATTGGTAACGGATTCAGCAGTGGTGGTAGAGCCAAAGCAATCAAAGACTGCTGAAAGTCAGTCAGCTGTTGACTCTGACTAGACCATAAAATAGGAAATCTGCGAAACTTCTTAGGCAAAGAGTCATCCATGTGGTGGAGGTAAGCGTTGAGGTCCGACTGCTTCCAATCTGCAGGGATGTCGAGTGCTGTTGAGAGGAGCTGATCAACTAGTTTACGCATAGAGAAGATTGGGAGCGAAGAGCTGAAGAGCGCGACGAAGATACCAGATATGAGAACAGTTTTCTCTTCAGGGGCAATGGTACGAAAGATGGGTTGTGAAGTTGTCGAGCGATCGAGGCGATGTTGACAGACATGATGTTTTCGGATGAAGTTGAGTATCGCTTCCACTGCAGTGATAAGATGCTGATCCTTCCGAACCTTGAAGAACCAATCTCTTTTATATCCTTTCCGCACATAATCCACCAACTGAAGAGTATGACAGATTGCCCACAGTGGGAGGTTTTCCAAGTTGGAAGAAGACATTACTTCTAAAGCTCCACTGAGACCATCACACACCAGCGCATTTCTCCAGACGAAAAATACAGCCCCATCATCTGGAGTGCTAGCTCTGAGATGCTGTTCTATCCTGAGGCGGTTTTCTTCCCAAACCAGATGAGCGACATCAGAGAGCTGATCCACCGGCTGGAAGATGTCCAGCAAACGCAGCATGGCGTAAGGTGGGCAAGCTGCATGTTTTCGCTTTTGAGCTAAAGTGATTTGTGGCTCGTCTCGGAAGAGAGGCTCATGCTGAGGTGTTTGCGTGTAACGCGACGTAGTGTGATCAAGAGACGTTGAAGTAACGCGTAGACTTTTTGTCTCGTGCGAACTGAGACTACGACGACCTGATGTTTGACTGTATCCAGAGCCCACAGGATGGAGGAAAGGCGCTGGGATAGTCGAAAGACTGGTGGCTGGAAGAAGCGCCTTTCGTATCTGACCTTGGATGACTCGAGGGCAACATGCTGGTTGTAAGAGGACCATCTTGAAACAAGAAGAGGTTATTCATTAGTTTATGTGGCATTTGGACTTGATAGCAACCGACGACAAACTCTCACCCGTTTTGTAGAAGAGGAAAGAATTTCCCAAGCTGCCAACCTGAGCTTCTCTTGCACCAAAAACCTCCCTCTCAATTCCCTTCAACTATTTCACTACATGAAGGTGATGAATCAACCCATCTCATCCAGCAAAACAGGAAAAGAAACTATTCAGATGCGAAACGCAGCTCACCTGAACGTGCTTTTGCACTAGACCAGCCACAAGAACAACGACAGCTTCTCGGAAGACGCTGGGATATACAGCTAGACCAGATTCTGGTTCAAATGCTGTCCTCGTTGAAGCAGCCTGGAGCCAGTGACCAGAATGCAGGAGAAGGAGCTGACACTACGGGTCTTGACGTTGGAAACGTTGATATAGACTTATCCCTAGATCAGAGCTAAGCAATCTAGTAGTATCTGTATTCAGACGAATTACAGAAGTCTATGATCAGATTCTTTGGTACTTGACAAACGTAAGAGGTTGGTCGTCAGGCGCCACTGGTTTACAAAAACTTGCAAAATAGAGGTAAAGGCAAAAGGATCTGTTAACCGAGTTATTGCAATGACGCAGGTTTATTTCATCTAATATCCATGAATAACATAGATTACAGAACTACTGGAATCCGCCCGGGACATGGTGATCCTCCATTGGCACTTCCCCTTCCTCGTCTTCGTCCTCCTGCTGAAGCGCCATGATCTACAGTGCAGAAACCACAAGAGAGGTCAGTTCATAATGCCTCGCAGTACGGTAGTTTAGAGAATTATCGCACCTCTTGTAAGATCTGCTCTCGACCGACGTCGGTCTGGACCTCTCCGCGAGCAAAGATTTCCCTCAACCTGGCGCCGATCCCACCGAGAAATCCACCACCGCCAGCTGGCTCTTCTTCAGAATCAACCTCAACCATTCTCTGCAGTGAGTCAAACAGCGACTGAAGATAGCCTATCTGGCCGGCTGCGTCAACCGCTTCATCCGCACCGTCGAGGCCAGCGTGCCCACCTTCACGTCGTCGCTTCCCGTTCCGCCCCATGAACCCAGCAAAGTACTCTTTATCATAGAAGCTGACGGCGGTTGTAGGCGGTAGCGGATCATACTGCATACCTTGTCCCTCCAACGTCATCGGATCCAAGAATGACAGCAGAGATGTGTTGTTTTCCGAGGCGATGCAGTGTCGGACGATTCCTTCTGAAGGCCCTAATTTCCAGTGTTGAATCGCCTCCGTTCGTGCAGATGATGGTTTGATGAGAGAGTTGAGGCAGAGTGGAAGCGAGTCCTGAAGCCAGGCCAGGGTAGTGGATTCCTTCCAAAGCGCAGAGGATCGAAGGGCGTAGATAAAGGACAGCAGATGGAGGACGGAAGTTCCTGGGTTGTAAGGGCTGAATAGATAACAATCAGGGTAAAGATCATAGCGAGTGCAGTTGAGGAGCAGTGAGCACTAACTCGAAATGTTGGACAGGCGGCTGAGCAAGCGCGTGTTCTCGAATCTCGCTAGGTAGAGAAATTCCTACCTTATCGGCCAAGAAAGGCAGAACGTAAGGGTATGTAGCAACGGCATCTTTGAGCGCTGCCAAACTCTCTTCGCCAGTCTATGGAAGTCACGAGCCATCAGTAAATGAGGTTACCGTCTCGAAACAGCACGCAAGTTGCAAACTCACACTTTTCTTATCCTTCTCCTCACCCTGTCGAACAGCTAACACCTTTCCCCACTTCATACCTGGATACCTCCCCTCAACGTCATCAAACTCATCCAAAAAGCTCAGCAGCCAATCTCCCTTGCCAGCCTTGACGGCGAGGAAATCGATCCACAGCAGCGACCCGTGAGGGTCTGTGTGTGGATCGAGGGAGAAGAGGAGCTTTGAGAACTCGAAAGAGGTCGACCAGCAGCCTCGGCGACCGAGAAACTGGAGGTTGCGGCTAACCAAAAAAAAAAGAGAGTCAGCGATCAAGGCGGCTGGGTGATGGATTATAAGGACGTACTGCAGGTTAAGGAAGAACCCTCGATTCTCACACCGATCAAAGTCTAGCCTCACGTTTCCATTGGCAATCTGCAGAGTGGAGGGAGAGGACGTCAGCTGTCATTCGTCAACCATGGATTGCAATGGGCCAAACTCGCATTGAAACCAGGCGCGAAACTCCTCTCAAAGCAGAACAAACTTCGGTCGATAAAATCTGACGCGAGGGTGAGGTCATTCTGCTGATGGTAAATGGAAGAAACTTGGAGCAGCGTGTCGGTGTGATATGGGTATACTTGAAGAAGTGCAAAGAGCTGATTTGGATCTGCGAGATAACACAATCAGGTCAAAATGATCAGCATAGGAACAGACAGTCCTAGAGAGAAAACACCCTACTAACCATGACTACCTAAGCTACCCAGAAACTGTCTCTGAGCCTCCCTCCACTCAAACGAATGTTCAAAGGTGAACCACTTCTCCCAATCCCACTCCCTCTCAACTTTCTTCCCTTTCCTTATCATCCTGTTGTACTTCTCGTCCCTCTCGGAATCGGTGTACAGTCGCATCCCGAGCCCGAGGAGAGACGTTGGTGGAGGCCAGTTAGGCTTGGGCTTGGAGAGGTGGGTGCGGATGATGATTTTGTTCTTGCGGTTTGATCCTGGTGCCGAGGATTGAGCGGAATTGACCTGAGCAGCAGCAATTGTGAGTGTATTCATTCAAAAACGAAATCGTTGATATGTCAGACGGAAGGTGTGATGGTAAATGTTGAGTAGGGATAGAACTGTACCACTTTGCGACCAAAGAACCGTCTCAGCTCTTCATCCGCGTCTAGATTTTTTAAATCGACAGACAACAAGCTTCTCATAGCCATAGCAGATGAGTTCTCGGCTGGTTTCTTGTCCGCTGCAGCTGCAGTTGAACTCGATGACGATGCTTCCGGGTATCTACAGAAAGAAAGGTGCGGACGTCAGAACAACATCGAGCCTTCTGACAGCTGTAAAGCCAGGTAGAAAACCGTGAGAAAACTGACTTTTGTTTGATTTCAGCTAGAGCTCTGTCTAGCTCATCCATGCCAAACTCGGTACTCTCACCACCACCTCCGGCTCCTTTCTTTTTCGTCAAATCAGATTTCAATGAAGGTGACTCATCGCGTAAGCTATCTGCCTGAACTGCTGGCTTCTTCTTTTTCTTTTTCTTCTTACTAGAGGACTTTGTTGGAGATTCGCAGAATTGGGTAGAAGTTGAGCATGTAGGTCGAGGTCAGCATATGCAAACGAAACGACTCAACAAAAGAAGGGGAACTGAATCACCTTCTTTGTTGTCACAGCAACATAAGTCTCTTCCTCACTCTCCTCTTCAGCTTCGTCTTCATCTTCAGCAACCTGAAGCTGTGCCCAAAGAAAACTCAACAGTCAGCGAACGTTTGGATCTTTTTGTCAAACGTCATAGAAAGCGAGAAGGTCGTACGCTCTCAAACAAATTCCCAGCCTGGCTGGTATTCTGCCCTGCTTCTTCTTCGTCATCATCATCATCTTCTTCAGGTTCAGTTGAGGGCGATGCTGCGTGGACCATCTGGCTAGCTTGCTCCTCCTCCTTGAGACGCTGCTGCCGGCGATTCAGTCGCTTTGACATTGCTGGAGAGAGCTCGGCCGCTCAGGAAATGTAATGGGTCTGATGTACACAGATAGCAGATTCAAAGACACCACTTTTGGCCTTGTCCTAGAAATGATCTGAGTTTCTGAAAGTTGTGGATGCGAGCCAGTTACATAAGCACTTGCTTTCTTGCTGATTGGGGAAAAATGTATTTATAAAGATACAGCTGCTTTGAAAGCCATCCTCATCATCTTTAACATCCTCACAAATGACCAACTACAGCTGAAGTAGTAACTCCAGCTCAGAGCCAAAGCACCACAATTACCACCAAATGACAACAGCACGCGCCACTACTGTCGCTTTCCTGTTTTCTACCTGGGTTCGCTGATTTCACTTCACATGTGTGGACAGGAAGCATATCAAATCTCAGATTTAATATTGGATCTGGATTAGGTGGTGGTGCTCTGGAACGACAGCAGGTGGTTGTGGCTCGGATTCAACTGAGGAAGAGAATTCGAAGTTGAGGTGGACGTATAGGAGGAACCAGGGCAGGTGGAAGTGAGAATTTCGGTGTTTGTTGAGATCATATTAGCTGTAATTTAATATTTGTGGTAATGGAGCGACGATGAATGGTGACTGCGGTGGTGCTTAGGCCTCTTGTAGTCAGTGGTCTGCGATGGTGTGAGATGTAGGATGAGGTTGTGATTTTAGCACGACGAATTGGACAGGTGTGACTCATACTCACATATCAGATGTGAGATTGTCTTGGTGAATTCTGGCGCTAAAGGAATACTTGCTCCTAAAGTTTATCCCCAATGTGTCGATCGGTAAACAACAACTTTTAAAAGCTCAAACTGTCACAACTGACAACGTACCTCCTTCAATCAAATTTGCGAAAGGTTTTCAAATAATTTTCAGTTTAAAATAAGTTTTCTTCGTAACTTGGGATACTCTGGCACATCCAGACCCAAGTGATACGAACGGGAGTGCCTCATCCCCCCTGCTGCCAACGCAACAACACTGGGCTGGTTTCTTTAAATACTGATCTTTTAGAAAGTGAGAGAGAGAAAGAAAAATTTAGTACAACTCGAGCCTAAGAATCAGGTTGGGATAGGTGGTGCTTATAGAGAGTAGTTTGCGCTAGCATCGTTGCTTTGTACTTACTTTTCTTCTTCTTCGATGCTGACAAGTTTTTGGGATCAGGCGGTTGATCTTCAAACTTGACCTCGTCTCTCCTATGGTGATAGCCGCTTGGGGATACACACCTGCTTCAGCATCTCTTTGCGAAGAAACCGTATCGTCTTGGTAACAAGTGATCAACCGCTCCAGAGTTTGAGAACGGCTGGTTCAAGTAAGCACACGAAACTGCGCTCTTCCATTGCTGGAAAGTCGAAGTAGTGTACTGAAGAGAACCGTACGCTACCTCGTGGGCCACACTGGCTGCTACAAACAACTGGAAGCTTACAGCATTGTTCCTGCAGGGTATCCTTGGGTTCGATCTTCTTGGTGGGTGACCTTGATGGTGACGTTCAGTATCTGGACAGTATTGTATTACCTCTTTTGCAACTAACAAATCTGGTGGTGGACTGTTTGTTTCTTCTACAAATTAAACGGTGTAGTTTAAAGACTTTTTGTGAGTCTAGTGTTTTTCACTGACGGAGCAGGACTGGGTGGTGCTCACTACCCAACGGTCAAGTACTGTCCTTCTCGTAGATAGCCACTGTGTTTGAACTGGTCTCTCCGTCCTTCAATTGTTTTTTTTTTCCTTCATCGCACTGATGAGATTTCCAAATTGACTTCCTGTCAAAGTAACTCAGGTGGTTGCATTCTTCCCGTTTTCTTAAAAAAGTGTTCAGGCTTATAGAGTGTGCTTTCTCATAGAAGTATATACACATTTTCAGTACCCATTATCGTATGTTGTCATTGTGTACCCCCCATAATATACCCTTCGTATCGTTTTCCTTCGCTCATCTTTCTAAATATGAAACCAACCAAATACGAATCTATTCTTCACATGTCCCTTAAACTTTGGTTCTGTTGCAAAAGCAAGACGAACAAGGCTCAACCTTGCGTTTGCGACCCATGCGATCAAGGCAGAGGTGGCGCATCCGACCTCAATTTTCGCCCAGAGGTTGACTCGAGTGCTGCAGAGAGGAGCATCCTGCCAGAAGCCAGATTCGACCTGTTAGTTCACAAATTTCACAATGGTGGGTCACTCTCTTTCTTTCGTGAGCTTTCTGGGGCTGCTATATTGACCAGTTTTGTTGGAAACTTTTTTACCCTATAGGTTCGTGCGGGAAAGTTCAAGACGAAACGAGGAGGAGGAAGGAACTTCTCGAGGTGAGCCCCAGTCGATCAGCACACGTTCAAGGATTTGTAGGCATTTTGGTATGGTGTCCTAGAAGGTGCTCAGAGAACCAGAGCTTAGTTTGGAGTGAAAGGGAAAGAACTGGCTATCTGGAGCATGACAAGCTAATATCTTCCTCTTCATTGCTTGATCTTACCAGAAACATCGGCGAAGCTGATGGTGAAGATGCTTTTGACAAGTGGTAGGTCTGATTCCTTTCGTTACTGGCTTGAGTTGTACTTACAAGGTCTCTTAACTGATCCCCTTGTATGACGGCCTTCTTCGCCAGGCAAAACAAAGACAAAGACTCAGAGGATTCAGAGGAGGATTCAGATGAGGAAAGTGATTCAGATGAAGAGAGTTCAGAAGAAGAAGCTCCGTCGAAGGTGAGTTGTCGTTTCTCTTTACTTCAGCGTCGTTATCTAACCTGACCTGATTATGCCCCTACTAGTCAACGCCCCTTTACCCACCATCCGCTGCCGCACCCACTACCTCAGGCCGCAAGCCAAATTTAGGCAACACGGAGCCTGCTGAGGAAGAAGTCTCGCGTGCCGACCGTAAAGCAGCAAAGAAGGCTGCTGCTGCTAAGAAAGCGGCTGAGGAGGAAAGCGATAGTGACGATGAGTTGCTCACTGCTGGTATGGGTAACCTTGGAAAAGGTGGGAAACCAAAGGTCGAGGAAGGTCCTAACAGAAAGGAGAGGTCAGTTACCTCGCCTCACGCAAATTGCGCTTGTGTCTCACAACATCAGCCAAATATCTGACTTTTTGCCTTTCTTCCTTATTCCTTTCTTCCTTGTGAATACACACTTGCAGAGAAGCAGCAGAGAAGAAAGCAGCAGCTGAACGATACCGTGCCCTACACGCAGCCGGCAAGACGGATCAAGCGAAGAACGACATGGCCCGACTCGCCAGGATCAGAAAGGAGCGGGAAGAGGCTGCCGCGAAGAGATTGGCTGAGGCTGAAGAGGTTAAGAGGGCTGCTGAGGCCAAGAAGGCTGCTCAGAAGCTAAGAGGTTAGGATTTTGGAAGTGAGAATAGCTTTCGGGTGATGCGGCTCAAGGATTTCTGAGAGCGAAGGTTTGTAGGCTTGTGATGTTGAATAGCTTGAGGCTGTCTTGACTGTCTAGATATCCGTTCCTTTTACGATGTTTGTCCTTTGCGTGAACTCGCTGCGAGTGGCCTGCGCAAGAAGAACAAGAGCGACTAGTGGCAGCAGTATGCAATCTCAAAGCCAGTGGGTCTACTCGAGAATATCAATCTTAAAACTAAATACAACCTCTCGTTTGATAGCAAGAAACACTAGCTTGGCCCAATACCTATGCCCTACTGATCTCACGAATAAGCGGGCAATCCAGTTCGACTAGTCTCAGCGCTATTGAATCTCGTCAAGTGCGCCGCATTGTATTCTGAAGTAGACGGTGGGAAGACGGATGATGGTGGAAGGTGGAATTCAGCCCGGATCTGGTGGAAAAACAGCGGGTCGACTTTGAGCTACAAAAGTTCCGAGATTGAACGAACAATGGTGCAGTGAGCCGGGATGGAAAACATATAGCTGAGGAAGTTTGTGACAACTCACACCCCTCTCTTGAACTCTGTTTTCCAAAAAGTGAATCTTGACTTCCAAGTCGGCGGGTGATTTTTTCTTCTTGAGTTTACGCTGGCAGTAATCTCTCAAAATCTCGTATCGGTACTGATTGTCAACAAGGCCCTCTATAGATATTGAGCGGCGATGAAGAGAGGGTATCCAAGAGACCAAGAGCGGCGTGCCGCATGCGAAGCGGACGGATGTCGAAAGGAACAACATCGTCAGTCAAAATAGCTTGGCCATGAATCCTAAACCTGAGTACGTACGAGTATCAGTGAGCAAAGTCATCACCGTCTGGTGGCTGGTAACGATGTGCAAGTCAACCCGCGGTAAGGTTAGTCTCCTTCGATACGTTTATCCTAGCAACTGCTTTCCCCTGCACACCACTTTCTGCACCTAACGAAACACACACTGAAAGTTCTCACGGGACTTCGGGACTTACGAAACGACGGCTGGGGTTCCTCTCAAGTTGTACTCGTCTGTAATGTCCCCAGTAGGAACAGCCAAGCGGTTATCAGCGAGCCACCCTGAGCCACCCTAATCGCCCAAAGAGAAGATAATAAGACTGACCAAGTGGATCGTTCATCGTGTTCTAAGAGATATAAGCCTCGTGTTGAAAGAGGGGATCAAGCAAGTTGTGGTCTGTAAAACTAGCTCGAAGGAAAGAACCCATCGTGTCCCAAGCATCCCACATGGCGATTCGCCACTCACTGGGCACAGCAGTATGGTGCCTTTCCAGAATTGATACCGATGAGGTTTGTGAAGCCGAGTCAGATTCAACTGTTTTGACTTTGGTCGTTGTTTAATAGCAGTGACAATGGTATTCTACCAAAAGCAGATGTGTTGGAGAAGTGCGCGAAAGATCAAAGTGCGCCGTCGGCTGTCACTGAAAGCGCAGGCAGCCAGATATGCGGAGGACGATAACATCAGATCACAACTTCTACGGCACTCTATTCAAACCCTTGATAGTTTCGATAAGTCTCCAACCAATACTGGAGTCGTGAGTCCTTCCAATCAGAAGTGAACTCCACCTCTCCGTTGTTCAAGAACTCGATCCTCGTTGGCGCTTCGTCTGAGTATTTTGGCCAATCTTTCTCTACATTCCAGTCCACAGAAGCTACATCAGTATCTCCGTCGAGTCATAAAATCGAGCCATAATACAAGAAACAAAGGGAAATACAGCAAACTTACCACTCAAATCTCCCTTCGCGAACGCCCACCACCTCTTCTCCATCTCCCGACTCGTCTTGACTTTCTCTTCCGGCCCGCCCAAATCTTCCACGAGTCCAAACAAGAATGGCGTGTCAAGTACATGATGCGCTCCCCAACCTTGCTTACCCACATATCCGTCCCACACCGTGTTGAAGAAATACACTCTCACTTCCGGTGTCTCATGGGTGTACATGTTGGCGTGCAAAGAGAGATTGGTACACATCACGGTAGAGGGCCCAGCGCAGTTATAATCTGTCCCAAACTGCACACCAGGGGAGGTCGTCGGGTGAGAGTAGAGCATTGAGTCCTTGACGTTGTATATCTCAATACACTCTTCGATCTTGGAGATTTGTGGACCGAACGCGCGTGAGATGTGGGCCAAGGCTCCTTCGACGGTACAGAGCTGTGTATTGATCACAGTCATTTTAGTCGTCGCTTACAGCTAACCAGATGAAAGATATGAGGCTGGAAACGTACGGAATCGGCTGCGATTGTGAGCTCGTCTTTGGTCCATCCTACGAGACGACAGGGAGGTATCAACTCAGCTAGTTAGAACGTTCAGTTGTGAAGCCTGGTTTCATCTCACCTATGATAACAGATTTGCAATGAGGATCCCAATCACCATTCTCAAACTGAGGTGCAGGCCAGCGCCAAGTGCCTATGTTCCAAACGCAGCGAATAAGTTCATCTTGATGTTGCTTTTCCAAATCCTTAACATACCTTCAGCATTATCCTCGCCCTCTGGTATCCAAGGGATTTCTCTCGGGTACTTCATTGAGAACTCAAGTAGGTCAGAGGCGGACAGTGCCTTCAGTTGAGCTACTCGCTCCGACGGAGAAGCTGTAGCAATGTTGAATTCTTTGAGAAGGAGATCGTAGCGAGAGTAGTTGCCGTTGACGATTTTGTTGGGCTGAGATGTGATGTGATGGAACAGAAGATGAGACAAGTGTAGAGTGATAAGATTAGCTCCGCATCTCTATCAAAACACTGCAAGAAGAGAAAAGAAAAAATTAAAGACAAACCAATGTACAAGCCGTTCCACTCATCATGACTGCCTTCTGAAACAGTGCCTCCTCCTCATCGACTCTCCTGCGCGCGAGATGCATCGCAACGGAACACCCGCCAGCTGACACACCGAAGAGCGTCACATTCGAGTTATCTCCTCCAAAATGGGATATTTGTGTGTTGACAAAGCGCAGAGCGAGAAGCTGATCGTACATGCCGTAGTTTCCTGACAAGCCCTGTTTGTCGAGAGATCGTAGATCATCGTGCGCCATGAATCCGAAGATGCCAACTTGGAAAAGATAAAAAATCAGATTCAAAAAATCTGGTCAACAACTGAGAGGAAATAATGGGGATGAACCTCTGTAGTTGAACGTAACGACAATGGTTGGCTGCCCTTCCTTCTCGGAGTTTCTCACGAACTCAGTTGGATCATTCTGGAAATCATCAGCTCTTCCAATAGTGAATCCACCACCATAAATCCAGACCTTGTAACAAGAATTAAAAATGTGTCAGCAACAAGAAAAAGAGCAAATGGGTGGGTGCTCACCATGACAGGCAGCTTTCTCTCTCCATAATCTCCAGCTGGCCTGAAAACATTTAAGAATAGACACTCTTCACTCTGAGGAATCACAAGCGTCCTATCAAGCTCCTTTCTTTCCCTCAGCACAGAAGCAGCCAACGAGCTCCTCGCCTGCAATGGCGCGGCCCCAAACTCTCTGCATTCCAAGGTACCATCACCAAAGGAAATGACTGGCGTGGGTCTTTCCCATCGAGATGCCTGAGCATACGGTATTCCGAGCCATTTGTGAACTGGTGATAACTGTCCGGGTTGGTTGGGTAGCTGTGAATTCACAGAGCGCTGGAGGTCGTGAGTATCTGAGAAGCCACGTATGTTACCCAGAGAGGGGAGAATGATATCCAGTGATGACATTCTGATAAGTTTGATGGTTGGGAGGGGGGATATTAACTTCAAAGTTCGGATTTTCTACATACACGCCTGATTTCTATCTCGTCCGGTCGCTCGTCCAACACCAGCACCCGGCTTTTCCGGAAAGCAAAATAAGCACCGCCCATCACATCTTCCGTTGAGGAACTGTAAACAAGGACTAAGTCTTGGAGATGAATACTTGCAGAAGCGCTGTCAATCGACCATTGAGTGCCGGTGCTGCTGAACTTGCGCTTTCAGGCAGTTGTGGACACATTCATGCGGATATGGAAATGTGCAAGGAATAACCATAATCAAATCGCGAAGATTAAGAGGGGAGGTGGCATGGGACATTGAGTTGACATTGAAACGTCGTCGTTGAAGGTTGAGAGGATGATTCCACTCAAGCAGTGACGCTCTTCTCCAGGAACTCTTGCCATTCAGCTTCTCCCCAAGAACTAGAAATAGAGTTCTCAATCAACCCTGTTGACACATGGGCATTAAAGGTCAGCACACGAGTCAAGGGAAGAGCGATAGGTCAGTGATGCTAACCATCGAAAAGAGCGGTTGGTGAGACGTGGATGCCGTTCTGCCTAGAGAGCTTGATAAAGTACTTGAGGTCATTAGTTACATCAACGCCGCCATTCGGAGTCGTCTTGGGAGTACTGTAGCAATCACAGAGGCAAAGTCAGTCTCCCGCCCCCACCCCTCCGCTCTCGCACGAGACACAATGAACCTACATCAAATCTCTGACTTTTCCAACGACTTGAGAGGCAACAAGAGAGGGTTGTTGCTTGGAAACAACCTCACCAGCCACTAAGCGGAAAATAAGTCACCAACAGTTTAGAAACCTCAGTTCTGAAGTCGGAGAAACAAGCGCAGACTCACAGAGAGCAAGTTCATCTCTGACCTGAGAGGGATTCTTCTCATACGTTGGACGATCAAAGAACTTATCCTGCTCATTAATCAGCTGCAAATAATCAACGGAACAGAAACCCAAGCAGATTCAGCACCAGTCGAAGCTTTCAAACCAAGGCAATTCACGTACAGCAAGGGCAAAGGCATACCACCCCTTTGGATAGTTATGCCCGACAGCGATTGACGCCTCGTGGACCCATGTAGACGATGCGTGCCATGGTTGGACCTTAAGTTTCAAACGTACGGTTCAGAAAGATACGTCATTCATTCATTCTCAACGAGGGGAGGAGCCTCCTCACCTGAGGCCTCAAGAGCAGCTGGACTTTGCCATCGTATTTCCCACCTTTGCTGACCCATTTCACAACTGAGGTGTCCAGATTGTTCAAGATCTTTTTTGAGACTGCTTCGACGAAACACGACAGTCTCATTCAGCTGACGCCAACTTCGAGTCGGGGGGAGAGACTTTACATGGGCAGACGAAATCGAACCAGATCTCGACAACGTGGGGTGCTGATGGAGAACCGATACGGTGGAATGCAAGAGATGGTTTCAGCGCCATTTTATTGGTTTCTTTAAGGTGATGCTGGTTGAGAGGCGAGCTTACTCCATCGCGCTCGTTCACCATCTATAGATATAGACGCCCAGGAATGGCTAATTCTTTATACATAGGGTACTTCAAGCTTCCATTTAACGATTCTTCGTGATTTACAGTATTGATTTGATAATTGACAAATTCTCGTTAAACTGGCTAAAATAAACACTCTCGTCTTCTCAAAACCACGTTCTTCAAAGGACTTTCTATTGGACAGAAAGAAATCTACAGAGAGAACATCATCTAGAGAGCTGGAGCGGTAGCACCAGTGATGAAAGTCGCACCCTAAGGAATGTTGAAAATCAGTTGAGATTGCGCCATCGGAATGTGATGAAAGATCGAGAGTAGTTACCTTGACGAGGGATGGCTCAAGTTCCTCAACAGCAGCCTTCAAGAGTCCTTTCTCAACGTCGGTGACTTTGCCGATAGGGAGGATCTTCTCAACACCGCGAGTACCAAGCTCGACTTTGACGGAGAAGAATTCCTATTACAAAGCACAACGAACCATGCCATCAGTATAGGAAATCCGATCAACATAAAAAGGCAACATTTTCTCACAAGTTCAGCTTCCAATTCCTTGGAGACAGCAGCACCTCCTTCCTTGTCAC
Organism: Krasilnikovozyma curviuscula; assembly: GCA_014825775.1. Taxonomy (NCBI): domain Eukaryota; kingdom Fungi; phylum Basidiomycota; class Tremellomycetes; order Cystofilobasidiales; family Mrakiaceae; genus Krasilnikovozyma; species Krasilnikovozyma curviuscula. The sequence continues at coordinate 90,224 of MVAQ01000066.1, forward strand.
TCGCCAAGCTGACGAACGAAGGGACAACGATTCCCTTCTCGCCGGCGGCAGCCTTCAAGACTGCGTTAGCGAACTCGGCGCCAGCATACGCCATCGAGAGGGTAGCGGATCCAAGGCCGTCCTTGGCCTTGACGACCTCGTCGCCGCCGAACTGGATGCGGGTGACGAGCGCTTCCAGGTCAGCTGCGCTCACTGACGATGGAAGAGCTGGGGAAGATTGAGAGAGGAGGGGGACGATTGTGTGCCCCGAATGACCACCAACGACTGGAATGACATCTGAAAAGAAGAAGGAGTGATAGTGGATCAGTTTAAGTCACACTATAGAAATAAAGCGAGTTGGGTGTCAAAATTACAGTCCTTAGCCTTAGTCGGCTCGCCAGCGATGGAGGAAACAAAGGTTGAAGCTCTAACGACATCAAGAGTGGTGACACCGAACAACCTGGAAAAAGCATCCGAGATGGGGTACAATCAGCATCTCGCCCACATACCCAAATACGCGAACCCAACAGCTGTTGGCCCAGCTTGCAGAGTAAGAAAGCAATGCGCGAAACTCACTTCTTTGGGTCATAAGTACCAGCAGCTTTAAAGACTTCAGCAAAAACGCTAACGGTCGAGTTGACTGGGTTGGAAATGACGAGGACAAAAGCTTTGGGGGCAGAGTTTGCAATTTCTTTGGCGAGGTCTCTGCAAATACCCGCGTTGATCTAGTTTTTATCCGGCGATCATGTATAAATTTAAAATAGAAGACAAGTGGAACGTGAGTTGCTGATATGAACGGAACGATACGGCCGGGGGAAGTTTTACCTTGAAGAGATCATCACGAGTCATGCCTGGCTTTCTAGGGACACCTGTAAACGCCGAGCAATCGACACCAAACGGCGGGTTGAGCTACAAAGACCACTGAAAGATGCTAAACTTGATGGCTTACCAGCTGGGATGATGACCAAATCGGCGTCTTTGAGGGCGAGAGGAAGGCCGGTTGGTGGGAGAAAAGCTTGCACTTGAGCGGCGGTATTGATGTGTGAGAGATCAGCTCCAACCTAAGAGGAGGAGTATCAGCCAGAGACTAGAGATATCAGTTAAGGAACCTTTTGTAGACGGCAAGAATGGTTCGCTGTGCCGTGTTGAGTTCTATCCAAAACCAGCTTCGTTAGGTCCGACCCCCCCTTCACGTCCGCTCTACCTCCCCCTTCCTGCTGGTTTCCCCACTTCTCCCTAACATTCCAATCCTATGCTGGCATGCAAGCAAAACAAGAGAAATACTCACACCAGGGGCATTCACGACATCGAACAAGCTCAACTAGACAAAGCACAAAGCCATGTGAAAAAATGAGATTAATGTCAGCGCTCGTTCATCGTTTTCATTCCTTCGGAGAGATTCTCCTCGACATACTTCAGTGACCAAAGGGTTGATCTTGAGGAGGAGAGACAAAGGTTGACCTATACCACCTGCGACACGACACGAATGGGAGAAAAGCGAATCAGCATCTCGTTCAAAAGAGCGACTGCCGCCTTGTCTGCCCCATCGATCCCGTTGTTGGAGCACATCAGAGAAGTGTAGGACTGACCAGCAGCACCGAGAACGACAGCTTTGACCATTTTAATAAGGAAGGATTTGGTTAGGTTTGGGAGAGAAAGCGGGAAACTGGGATGGAGACTATGGATGTAGATGGAAGTCAGGTTCGCAGGGGTTGGGCTTTTGGGACCCCACCTGTCGCGCCGATGTGGCTAGTCGAGAGGCAGTCGACGCTCGAGAAATGGGAAAGACAAAACTTACCCGAATGCAGGTTGAAGGGTTGAAGGAAACGTTCGGAACGTCCTTCCCTACTGTTTCGTTTAGCGGGTTATTCGATATATCCGATATCTCAGAACGGAGGGAGACGTTTGCCGTCTGGTCGATAAAACCGAAGGGACGAAGGATCAACCAAAGCCCGAAGATGATGCCTCCCCTATGTCATCCATTGTGAGTAGTTTCTATCCCTGGTTCGGGTGATTTGAGAAACCACTTGGGAGAACCTGAGAAAAAAGTGCAAGTCGCTTCCAGCCGAAACAGAATGCGCTGCTTTTCCACGAGTTTTTGTTGTGTCAAGATACATCGATCACATGATATAAATAATTCAAAAGAGTATGAACACTGGAAAGGGAAAGATGGAAGAGTGCTCAAGCGATCTGTGAGCAATCAGTGAAGAACAACATGCCGCATTATTCACATATTTACGTTTGATTAAAGAGAAAAGTTGATATGTTACGCTAGGAAAGTTATGACACAATCCTTGAATGGGTGAGGGGAAATGAGAGTTGTAAGGTGGGCGAAAGAGTCGTTCGTTAGAGAGTTGAGTGAACCTTGACGCCAGGCTATTTGTCATCGCACGTTCGGCTGCAGTCGAGGGTGAATTCCTAGTTTGTATTCTGGTAGTCCACAAAGGCTTGGACTAATTCACCGCGGAAACCTCGTCAGTCAGATCGCACTCCGAAGCGTCCAATATTGACTATCAACCTGACTGACCTTCATTCGAGACGGGGCTCGAAAACTCATTCTTGATGCCATGCATTAAACTGAGGATTGGGTCTAGATGATCCATCGTCCTGTAAGCCCTACTCTGTACATGCGGGACGCCCAATCCGATCAGCACCTCCTTGAGGAACTCGGACTGAGTATGCGGTACCAAATCATCTTTCCCACTAACGAACCCATATAATTAGAGGATATCAGCTTTGTGAATCAGGAAGAGTTGAACAGGACTGTCGCCAAGATAGCTCACCCATGAATCATCAAGAATTTGCTGGGCAGCCGTTCGACCTGGATCAAATTCTTCGACGCGAAGAGAACATGGCCGGGCGAATTGATCATGCATTCTGTCTGGGTAGCTCCGCAGATGCGCCGTAAGGGACTGATGTGTTCGAGGTAAGTGAGCGTTTCGGATCGGATTTGAGAGTCGACGTTTGTGATGGGTGCAAGGCTACAAGCAAGGTGCTCATCAAGAGCGTCAAATTATAAACCACCACAATCAAATCAGCAGAGGTTTGAAGAGAGAAAAAACTTACAGGATTAGACCCTCGATGGTAGGACACTTCACCTCCTCACCGTAAATCTCTAGACTCATGAGTCCATTCGGCAACTCCTCTGGCAAGTCATCAAAGTTATCAAACCCATCTTTCAGTTTGTCAATGGTCTTTGCACTGTTCCCGTAGCCCAAAGAGTCGTCAATGCTCTGGTTGAAGAGATAGTCGTCACGGGAGCGGACAACGGCTTCTTGGACCACTGTGAGGAGGGCGATGCATCCTCCTGTTCCATGACCGGCAATGTGGATTCGCCGAGGATCACCGCCATAATCACTAAAGTTGTGTGGAAGGGGATGATGGTTAGCAGAGAGACAAAGATCCGAAAAGGAAAGAAAGGGGGGGGGGG